>PVJH01003617.1:0-138833 GCA_004026705.1 Nesogale talazaci | reverse complement strand
GGGGGCGCGGGGGCGGCGGCGCGGACGGGGGCGCGGGGGTGCGGACGGAGGAGGGGGCACGGACAGGGGCGCGGGGGCGCGGACGGGGGAGGGGGGCGCGGGGGCGGCGGCGCGGACGGGGGCGAGGCGGGCACTTTCCCACGTCGTCAGGGTGACGGGGTGACGACTCGGGCATTGTGGCCGCGGTTTCTCACAACAGCCTGGGCTCCCAGCAACTCCCTCCGGGGGAGCCCCCGCCCGGCCCCGGCCCCGGCCCGCCGTCATGGCCGCAGGGGCGTTAGGCGGAGCCGCTGGGCGGGTAAAGGCGACGTCAGCTCCCCGGGATCCGCGGGCGGTGAGCGGCCGCCGCTGCTCCTTCGCAGCCCTGAGCGCCCCAGGCCGCCTGGCTCGCGGCTCCGAACTCTGCGCTCCCTCGGGCAGCCCGTCTGGAACCCCCCCCCCCCCGGGGGACCCCGAGATGGTTCGGACCTCCGCAGAGAAAGAAGCAGGATTCACCTAGGTTTACATACATATATGCACACACATATATATACATACACGTGTTTTATATATGTGTATGTGTGTATATATACACACATACAAAGTACATATCCCACTCAGGTAGTGGGAGATTTGAATTGGGCTACTGACCAGCGTGAAACAAGGTCTTCCTAAGCCCGTTGTAATTTCTTTGGTCACTTACTTTTTAGTACGAAATCATTTTTCTCCTACATGATCAATGCAATGAATACTTTTCTCCCTAGTTTAATCTTCCACTGTTCATAATATGCTTTATTGTAATGTTCCTTTCCATGAACCACGACCTTCTGAAAACCCATCTTCAGATCAATAGGAGATTTGATGGAATGGATTAAGAGACAAAGATATAGCATCTGGGGTCTTCAAGGCTGGAAGTTAAACAAGCGGCTGTCTAGCAGAAAAACTACAAGCCCACTTGGAAGAAGCACACCAGCCTGTGTGATCATGATCAATGGGATCAGGCATCAGAAGACCCCCACCAAAAAAAAGAAAAAAGACCCACAAAATATATTGCTTTGAATGAGGGGGGTCGGATTAGAGACCCAAACCCACCTGTAGACAAAAGGACATCCTCTCACAGAAGAGTCACAAGGAAGGGATGAGTCAACCAGGGTGCAGTAACGCATCAATGAAACACACAATGTTCCTCTGGTTCATTGAGGCTTCCCCACTGCCCACCATCATGACCCCAGTCCTGCCTTTCACTGTGAGCGAGGCTGGAGCATGTACACCAGTACAGAAAAGAGCTCATGACACAGGGAATCCAGGTCAGATAACCCCTTGGGGACAGGATGGGAGTATCAATACCAGAATGGGGGGGAAGGTGGGGGGAGGAGGGGAGGAAGGGGGAACCCGATCGCAATGATCAATGCATAACCCCACCCACCGTGGGGGATGCACAGAAATGTGGGTGAAGGGAGACAGTGTAAGACATGAAAATAAAGATTAATCCAAGGGCCACCAGGGTGAGAGGCGGGGGAGGGAGGAGAAAAAGAGGAGTTGATACCAAGGGCTCAAATAGAAATTAGATGTGTAGAAAAAAATTTAAAAGAGGAGCAAAAGTAGGGGCAACTCTGGCTAATTGTACCTGACTGCCTGGATGACAAGCCAGGGACTGGGTGTGGAATAGAAGGTGAGAGGTTTAGGGCTTCATCGTTTCAGTGGCAAAGGCACTTTGTAGGTGGTGGAACAATAAGGAACACAGGGAGGGGGTCGGCGGGATCTGCTCTGGGGTTTAGCTTGCCAAGGCCTTCCGATCGCTTGGCACACACCCAGGGACATGGTTCATTGCTGGGGGGACAGCTCATGGAGCACCGTTGAACTCTGAAGCTGGAAAGAGTGGTTACTTATGCTGGTGCGATTACAGTACATGACCGAGATAGGGATAAAAGTAGCCAAGACATTGCCTTCTAAATTGCATAATCATAGCACTTCAACTTTTCTGAGTTTCTGAACTATCCATATTCCTGATTGTATATATTTATATTTTGTTTCAACAGACAGATGATGTTGAGCCTCATTTACTGAGAAATAATGAGGATCTACACCTTGACCAAGATGATTACAAAGTAAGGACATTTTAATAAGCACACTAGTAATTAAAGATAGAGTTAAATAAAAATGATGCTGTCCTTCAGAATACAGCACTTGGGAAACTGCATGCTGCCTCGGTGATAACTTGCTGCACAAAGAGTGTGTGTCCGTGTGAGCGCCAATCCTCAGTTTAAGCCGAGGTGCCCAAACCCGCCTTGTTATTTTAGACTCACAGACAATACAGCCCAGCTTGATCCCTTGCTCTTTCCCCCATCATATTTGACTACATGACTTTGGATTCTTTAACAAAAAATCAAATCCTCTCTTCAGGGATAAAATTCCACTCCTCAGGATATTCAAAAGAATATTTGCACTTTGAAGGCAATTCCGAAAGAAAAGGCTTTGAGCAATAGCAACAGAGCTGAAATAAGTACTCTGTGTATGAGGGCAACTTCCACTGAAGGAGACAACATTCATTAAGATGTCTTTGCTGAAGAACTGGTTGCTTTATGTTCCTGCCTCTTCTGTCTAAATGTAACTTATGTGTATGTGGGATTTGCCGCATACTCTTTTTGGCCCCCTCCCAAAGCACAACCTCTTCAAAGTGCTCCATGACCTGACTCTTAAACCACAGCTTCAGGACCTTCTGTGTCCTTAATCCGCAGCTGGATGGCTTTGATGCACTGGTCAAAAGGCTCTGCTCTCAATAGGGCTCAGTTATGGGCAAGCGCCAGGCCCCGTTCCCTTGCCCTCAGAAGAAATATGTCAAGGTAAGGTCATTCTGAAAGACTCAGCAACATGGAGGAGAGAGCAAGTCCCAGGAAAGGAGGCCTTTGTGTCTTTGGAACAACTGAGTTGCCTTTGGGGACTTTGAGCCATCATGAGCACTGAGCTTGCTGGAGGCATATTTATCAGGCATTTCCCTGGATCTTTCACAAATAGTAACTTGGTCGGCTATTTTACCCAGAAAGAAATGGTGGGGGGGTGGGGGGGGGTAGCATCCGTGGCCAGTGTTCTTATTAAAACAACATCTGACTTTACCGAGGGTCCTTGTCAGCTATAATCTCACTGCAAATTTTTCAGAAATGACATCACCTTAGAATCGAATAGATTTTTCTGGAAAACAGTCAAACAAGCAGAGCTCCTTGAGAATAGGGCCTGTAGCTTTATTATCTTTACATACTCCACACAGTATTATAAAAAGAAAAAGAAAACTCTTTGCCTTTTACTTGATGCAGACTCAGAAAATCTATTGGACAGGGTAGAACTGGCCCTGTGATTTTCTGAGACTTTCACTTTAAGGAAGTAGAAAATCTCTTCTTTTTCCCAAGAACAGTGTGGCGGTCATGTGCTTATGTTAATTTTATGATTGAAATGTAGGGGTGGAGTCTAGTCTGTTAATCTGGAGATAGCCATTGAATAGCCAATGAGGCCTCTATGTGGGCATGGCTTTCTCCTGAGACTTCTGGGAAATCTCGTGATATTTCTTTCATGAAGATGAGAAGCTATCTTCCCCAGTTGTTGGGAGTTAGTCTCAGGGTTGATGAATCACAGACAAGATGGTAGCGTCTGAGAAGCTGGAGGAGCCGGAGGAGAGGCCACACTGCTTTGCCCTGATGGAGCCAGACCTCTGAAGCTGGAGCAGCATGCTGTTGATGGACCAGCATGCTGTTGATGGACCCTGAGCCCTGGAAGTGAGGAGCCATGGGGAGACCCCTGCCAGTGCCAGGATTCTGCACCCACTGACCTGTGACTTCGTGAGTCAGAAGGAGACTTTATAGACTGATTTTGGGCATATGGCTTAATATCGGACTTATGACTTTGAACTGGACTGGGCTGGGATTCTTATTCAGTGTTCCATTCCTTTTGTATATAAAGCCTTTCCGTATATCCATATGCGTGTCTATGAAATTTGTTCCTCTAGTCTACCCGGACTAACACAAATAGTATCTGGTACTCTGTCCATGTTGAGTGAAAAATTTATAATCCTTTACTAACCTTATCATTTCTGTGACACCGATGTTCATTATTCGTTGTTATATTCCTAAGTCCTGTCTCATGTGCTTTTCTCTTATCCTATAATTCTCATGTTGATGCCTGTATTTATAATAAAACACTGCCCACAACTGATCCCAATACGATTAAAAGGATAATCACAAAGTACATAAAAATCTATTCTAATGAATTCAACAACATGGAAGACATGGACAAATACTTGGAAAAATAATCCCTCCCCAGATTATCCCAGATAGAGGGCAAGAACCTCCACAGACCCATAACAAAAGAAAAATAGATATGGTTATCAAGAAACTGCCAACAAAATTAAAACTCCCAGAACAGACAGCTTTACAGGAGAATTCTACCAAGCATGCAGGGAAGAACTGACACCAATCCTCCACAAATTATTCCAGAGCATAGAAAAGGATGGCAAACTCCCAAACTCACTCTACAAAGCCAGTATAACTCTGATGCCCAAACAGGCCAAGGACCCCAATGGAGAACTACAGACAGATATCTCTAATGACCATAGATGCAAAAAATCCTTAAAAATATATTGATTGTTGGTGGGGGTAGGGAGAGCAAGGATAGAGGGGAAAGGTTGAGAAGCTGATATCAAGGGCTTGAGAGGGAAGGCGGATATTTGGAGAATGATAAAGGCAGTAGGCATGTGAAGATGCTTGGCACAGTAAATGTAACTATGTATTGTGAAAAGCCCCCGTAAAATGATTAAAATATATACGTATCGATCAATAGAATACAAAACTATATGAAACATACCATTCATCATGATCAGGTGGGATTTATTCCATGGATGCAGGGATGGTTTAACATCCAAAAGTCCATCGATATTATTCACCACATTGACAAGAAAAGGGGGTAAGAATTACATGATAATATTGATAGATGCAGAAACACATATAACAACATCCAACACCTATGACTAATTAAGATTGTCAATGAGATAGGAATGGAAGGAAACTTCCTTAAATTAAAGCTATTTACAAAAAGCCCACAGTTAAATCATAATCAATGGAGAAGACAAAAGCAATCCCACTGAAAAGGGGGACCAGAGAAGAATACCCTTTATCCTCACTTCTTTTCAACATCATCTAGAGGTCCTAACTAAGAACATAAGGCAGAAGAAGGACATTAAAGATATCCCTCTGGGAGAGGTGGAGGAGGTAAAACTATCACTATTTTCAGATGAGATGATACTGTACATTGAAAATTCCAGGGCTGAGTCCCGGTGGTGTAAGTGTTTGAGTGCGGGACTGTGGCCTGCGGGCTTGGCGGTTCAAATCCAGCGGCAGCTCTCAGGAGCAGCACTGGGTAGTGCCCACGACCACCAGAGGGAGTGACAGCCGCCCCCCACCCCCAGAAAAAAGAAAATTCCAAAAGTTCTACAAGAGTACTTACAGCGAGAGAAATGTAGAAGAGCGGCAGGATAAAAGAACAACAAGCAGAAGTCTATTGGTTTGCTATATCCATCAGACAAGATCATAGAAAAGGAGAGAAAGAAGGAAGTGCCCTTCACAATAGCCAAGAACAAATAGAAATATCTAGGGATATATCTAGCTGCAAAATGAAAAGCTTATACAAGGAAAACTATAGAACCCTACTATAGGAAAAGCGACCTCCACAAATGAAAGAATATCATTCTCATGGGTTGGAAGACTCAATATATAAAGAGGTCAATCTTACTCAAGGCACTAGATAAGTTTAATACTGTCACAATTCAAATACCAACAACCTTCTTCAAAGAATTGGAAAAACTGACCACCCATTTCATATGGAGAGGAAAGAAACCGAGAATTAGCAGGTAACTCCTCAAAAAGGGCAAAGTCAGGGGCCTCGCTTCACCTGACTTTAACATCTACTAACCAGTCACAGTGTTCCAAACAATGTAGCACTGGCATAATGACAGACACTCCAACTAATGGAAAAGAACAGAAAACCCAGAACTAAAACCATTAGCATACAGACAACTGATCTTCAACAAAGGCCCCAAAAGTGTCAATGGGAGGTAGGTACCTTCCTTAACAAGTGATGCTGTATACAATGGGTATCCACTTGTAGAAACATGAAACAAGACCCTTACCTCACCCCATACACATGGACAAACTCAAGGTGGATCGATCAAAGACCTACAATTAAACCCCCAGATTATCAGGATCATCAACAAAGGAATTGGGTCAAACCTAAGAACTTTGACTCAGGGAATACATAGGCTAGCTGCAAAAGGGAAGGGTACACACACAGGTGAGCCTGAAATCAACAAGTGGGATATAGTAAGGATTTAGTACATCCTGTGTGTGTTCAAAGACTTTACCAAGGGAATAACAAGAGAACCCACAGACTGGGAGAGTATTTTTAGCCGACAAAAGGCTTATTACTAAAATCTACACTACCCACCTAACTTGCAAAAAGGGGAAAACGGTTAACCCCCTGAGAAAGTGGGCAAAAGACCTAAGAAGACATTTCACTAGGGTAGAGACCCAAATGACCAACAAACATATGAGAAAATGCTCTCAATAATTAGACCTCAGAGAAAAGCAAATTTAAACAATTTTGAGATGCCACCTAATACCCTTGAGGATAGCCCAAATCAGAAAATCAGAGAGCAACAAATGTTGAAGGGGGTGTGATGAGATAGGAACTCTCCTCCTCTGTTGGTGGTCATATAGGTACAGCCTCTATGGAAAGTGGACATGTACCCAGAAGAGATAAGAAATAGACTAAAACCAACCTTCTGTGCCCCAATATTTATTGCAACACATTTCACAATTGCAAAGAGTTGGAAACAACTTAAATTAGCATAGATAGATGAGTAGATCAGACAACTCTGCCACATACACACAATGAAGTACTACACTTAACCAAAAGGCACTGATAATCACATGAAGCACATCGTCTCATGGGAAAAATTGGAGGAAATTATGCTAAGCAAAGTTAGCCAATCACAAAAGGACAATTACAACATGAGTCCACTGAGGTAAGTATAAGCAGCAGAGTAGATATAGAAGAAAAACCATTTATCTCACACTTTATGGGTTGAGGTACAGGCAGTCTGGTGGGGGACAGACCAAACCCAGGGATGCACAGGACTTTACAACACAAAGAAGGGGAAAGGAGCAGTGGGTGGAGGGGAAGGGAGAAAAAGGGGTAAAAAAAAGTGGGAAACAATGGCACTGGGGGAGCAGGGCCATAATCCACCCCGGGGTGACAGTGATATTGTTTGTCGCCACAGAAATGCGAGTGTGAGGTCAGACCCCACCATGGCATGCCAAACGTTGAGAGCAACGTAACCACATGGAACAACTCATGAACAGAGAGGTCTACAGGGCTGGCCCCAGTCAGAACCAAACTGATCCTTTAGAAGTATGTGCTACAGAGGAAAACAACAAATTCACAGGATGGAGACAGGGGCCGGTCTGCCACACCCATACAAAAGCAAACCAAGAAGGAAAAGAGAGAGTGAGGGACTAGGCCCCAGATGGGCACAGCACGCCCTGAGGAGGACATCCCTGCATGGAGCGGCTAAGGCCCAGAGAGGACTGAAGGGAATGACTCGAGACCTGATGTCCCTCGCTGGAGCACACTGTGACAGAGGACAGTACTGGGGACACACAGCAGGGAGTGAGTCGTGCCTGACCAATCCTACAGTGGGGCGAACCAAGCAAGGAACATAACTATACATCAGCCATGAGAACAGAGCAAAGCTACAAAGGCCCTGAGGAGCCCCTAAAATAGACTTCAGATTAGGAGAGCATTTCCCAGAAACCCTCTGTGACTGGTGAGGAGATGGTCACAAAGGTCAGTGGACAGACACAGAATTATGTATGCTTTTCTTTATTGTTGTTGTTCTTTTTGTTTTGCTAGCTGTGTTAATCCGGGTAGACTAGCGAAACAAATTAATAAACATGCATCTGTAGATAAGAAAGAGGTTTATATACAAGAGCAATTAAACATTGTGGAAACATTCCAGCCGTCCAGTCTGAGGTCATAAGTCCAATATTAGTCCATATGTAGTCCAAATTTTATCAATCTATAAAGTTCTCCTTTTCAGACTCACAAAGCACATACAATGACACCAGGAAAATCACAGGCCAGTGGGTGCAGGGTCTTGTGTATCTCGTGGTGGTAGAAACATCTAAGCACTGGCAGGGGCCTCTCTGTGGCTTCTCAAGCATCTTAGCACTGGCAGGAGTCTCTATGAGACTTTTCCGGCTTCAGAGGTCTGGTTCCATCAGGGTAAGCCCATGTGGTCTTCTCCTCCGGGATGTCTCACAGGGAGTCTGCCTTGTGTCTTGTCAGTAGAGCATCTCCAAGGGACTGAGCCATAAATCTCTTACTTCCAAGGGGGAAATACGGCAAGATTTCCCAGAATTCTCAGGAGAAAATCATGCCCACACAGAGCATGTGTGAGACCACACAGAGGTCTCATTGACTGTTTCCAGATTGACAGACTAGAGACTCCACCCCTACACTCCCAATCCTGAACATAACATCAGATTACATGACTGCCACTCTAGTTTTTCCTTTTTCCCTCTTTATTCAATCTTTTGCTTTCTTTTTGTCTTGTCTTTATTTCTCTTGCTTTGCCTACCTATATAAGATAGGTATGGGAAGCAAGCCCACGGAGAAAACAGTGGGAATGATGGTTTCAGAGGGACTAGTGGGGAGGAGAAGGCAGGGAAAAGGAGCAGTGAGCAAACAGCACCATAAAGAGGGCAACAATTAGGGACTTAAAAGCAACAATGAGGAGATCCTGGAAGTGTTGAAGCAACAGCAGTATAGTTGAGAGGAATCACTAAGAAGCAGAAAGAAGGTGAGCATGATGGTGAGGCAGGAGGAAAGTAAAAGGAAACAGGAAAGATCTAGGAAGCAAAGCTATGGATAGAGGTATACAGACAGGTGTGCACCTATGTAAATATATTAGTTCATAAAAATGTTATTGACCCATGTACATATATTTATATGGCAATACATTGAGACAGTGGATGGACTTTGGGTCTCTGCTCAAGTCCTCCCTCAATGCAAGAACACTTTGTTCTAACAACCCAGCATTCTGTGATGCTCACCCTCCTGGCACCATCACTGAATACACAATGGGTACATAAGCAAATGTGGTGTAAAAAGTTGATGGTGTCCAGCTATCAAAAGATATAGCATCTAGGGTCTTAAAGCTTGAACAAGCAGCCATCTAACAGAGAAGCAACAAGCCATATGGAAGAAGCATACTAGCCTGTGTGAATGTGAGGTGTCAGTGGAATCAGATAACAGGCATCAGAAAACCCAAACCAACCAAACAAACACAAACATATTGTTGAGAGTGAGGGGGGTCAGAGCAAAGACCCCAACCCATCTGCAGATAATAGGACATCTACTCACTGAAGGGTCACAAGAAAGGAATGAGTCCACCAGGGCTCAGTAGAACAACAACAAAACACACAATATGCCTCTGGTTCTTTGAGGTTTCTTCACCCCTAACTATCATGACCCCCATCCTGCCTTTCCGTCTGGCTAGAATGGAGCATGTACACTGGTACAGATAAGAGTTCATAACACACAGAATCCAAGGCAGCTAAAACCCTTGGGAAGAGAATGGGAGTAGCAATACCAGGAGCATAGGAGGAAGGTATGGGGAGCCAATCTCAATGATCAATGCATACTCCTCTCCCCAGGGGGATGAACAACAGAAATGTGGTGGAGGGAGACAGCGGTCAGTCTAAGGTATGAAAATAATAATAATTTATAATTTATCATGGGTTCATGGGAATGTAGGGAAAGGAACTAATACCAAGGGTACAAATCAAAAGTAAATGTTTAGAAAATGATGGAGGTAACATATGACAAATATGCTTGATGCAGTTGATGTATAGAATGTTAAAAGAGCTATAAGGAACTCAATAAAATGATTTAAAAACTAAAAGCCCAACAGTTGTGCCCATGCATGATCAGAATCATGTTTGGTTTCATCCTAGCTCTCAATTTGAACTTGTACAGTAGCTTTGGGCTCCATAAGTTAAATGGATATGTGATTCTGTGGAATGAGCCCTGCTGGCACAACGCTTAAGTGCTCAGCAACAAGCCTAAAGGGTTCAATAGTTCCCACTCACCTAGTGGCTGCCAGGAAGAAAGGATCTGATGATCTACTCTTGAAAAATCACAGTGTCGAAAGCTCTCTGGGGCAGATCTACTCTGTCACAGGAGGTCGCTATGAATTGGTGTGGCAGCTATATTTTATGTTACCTTGCACTTGTGAAGAGGTGGAGTCCAACCTGTCAATCAGGTCACAGATTGATGATGCCTCCTGGGAGGTATGGCCTTTTTATAAGAGAGACTCTGGGGACCCTTCCCTTCCCCTCCCTTCCCCTTTCATCTTCCTGCTTGCTGGGACTCTGTGCCTGCCTCCAGGGTGGCCCTGCTGGGCTGCCACATTCTGAGAGCTGTCAGAACCCTGTCACATTTTTCCACCAACCACAGATTCGTGCAATTCCGCCCTCACCAGCCTGTGACCTTCCAGATCCTGGTGCACCTTTCTGTGTCATGGACTTGTAGCCATGGGAGCCTGAAGAATGCTCTGACTCACATGGGAACCATGGATTTGAGTTGAACTGGATTGGGATGCTTTCTTGATATTAAAGGACTTCTTTTTTCTTTTCTTCTTTTTTTTAGGGCATCACTGCCCTGGTGATGGGAGTAAGAGGCCCATCCTTTGCCCCTGTGGAGCTGGAATTGAACCCCCATCCCAGTGGGCTGCAGTCCCGCGCACAACCACTACGCCACCGGGGCTCAGCCTTAAAGGACTTCTTTATATCAAGTTCCTTCATCTACATTCGGGAGCATCACTGTTTTTTTTCTCTCTGCCCAAACCCAGCTTAACAGTCTGAATCAACTGAACGGCCCCGGACAACAATCAGTCTGGCAATACTCATGGTACCAATGACTCCTGCAACTGGCTGCTAACCAACAGGTGTGAAGTGTGAGTGCATTCAGAGGAGACTCCAAAGAAAGGCCTGGCAACCCACTGCTGAGAAACCAGGCACTGAACACCTGATGGAGCACAGCTCTACTCTGAGACACACAGACAGGGTCACCACCAGTCAGAATCAGCTCCAAGACCACTCACTGGCTGATGTATAAGACCAGGATAAGTTTTAAACATGCCGTGTTTACCCATGATCCTACACCTCTTAGGAATTCCTCACGGATACAATCCGATTGATCAAACAGGATCAGAAAAGCTACATCATCTGCAACACCAGTTTTAGAAGCTTACTATCCCCCTGTACCTGTCGTTGTTGGCTCCCAGCTCCCCTCTATCCCTGCCCCTCCCAGGGCCCCCAGAAAAAGTCGGTCTAGTCACTATCTTTGTAAGATCTGTCAATCATGTATAGATAAACACCAAGAACAAACAAACAAACCAAAAACCCATACAGATAGTTGTCACAAGTCTAATAGGAACCTGGCATGGAGTAGATCATTATCTTTGTTAAGTAGAGAGGCATGTCATAAACCATCAGTCCAGGTGCCCTTTCTTTCAGGGCTATATATCCCAGGTCCTCCTTACCTAACAACACATACACCCTGTTAGTTTTCAGCATTCTTGTCTGAAAGGTGCATGTTCTGGTATTCCTGCAGTCAAGAGATGGAACAGCCTAGTGCCCTTTGCATCCCAGCTATGCCTTTAGAATTCAGTGTAATTCTCTTGAGAGTAAACCCCAACCAGTTCATATGGGTGGCCATGTGCTGTCCTGGAGTCAGAAGTCTACAGTCGGGATTCTTCTGTGACTTGCTGGCTTTGCAATCATCACTGGTCTGATGTCAGTCCCCTTTTGGTTTGTCCCCATGTGCATGGGTCAGACCGGCCGCTCTCCCTGAGCTGTGTCCTCAGGGCTGTCTTCTGCAGCACTGTCCTCTATGGAGCAGAGTGGAGGCTGGCCCTGTGGTCCTCACTAGGAACAAGTTGCTCTAAGCAGAACCTTCCTCTTCAAGGACTGACACCCCGAATCAGGTCTACACTCACTGAGAGGTAGAAATTACCCCATAATAGCGGGGTAAGAGGAAAGGAGGAGGAAGAGAAAATACACACTCATATACACAAGGAGGTACCCCCCCAAAAAACACCCCAGAATATTTTTTCAAAGCTATGTACCATATTTTTCGGACCATAAGACACACCTGACCATAAGACAAACCCAGTTTTCAGAGGAGGAAAGCAAGAAAAAATATTCTGAACCAAATAGTGCCAGTAAACTAAAATGTTCTGGGGTACCACACCTTCAGACCAATAAGATACACCCTTATTTCCCCCCCACTTTTTTTGGGGGGGGTAAAGTACATCTTTTTTTGGGGGGGGGGCATCACTGCTCTCCGGTGGTGAGAGTAGGAGGCCCAGCCCCACTGCTGGAATTGAACCTCCGTCCCAGTGGGCCGCAGTCCCACGCACAACCACTATGCCACCTAGGCTCAGCCCCAGGCTGTTTTTTGCCAAAAACTGGAGCACTGTGATGGCTGCATGAGCAGGTGCCTTGTTGTGGTGGTAAAACCTGCCCCTGTCTGTCACAATCAGACCTTCTCTGGTGCACCGTGCTTTGCCATCTTTTCAGAACCTCTAAACAGAAAGCTTGATTTACAGTCTGACCTGGTGCATCAAGCTCCAAAGGCATTACGACTCAACATTTTTGTCTATTCAGGAAGAGGTCTAATTTCCAGAATGAGGTTTGTCCTCAATTGACATTTCACCTTTTTTGAAAAGAGGAAACTACTCCTACACTTGAGTTTTGCCCATAGCGCTATCCTTGTAAGCTGTGTTCAACATCACAACAGTTTCTTTGGCAAAATTTCCAGAGCAGGAAATTCCACAGCCACATGCTATTTTCTTAAATCGGTCATCACAAAAAAAGCTAAACTGCTTTTGTGAAAAAATTCATGGTGATCAGAGAGAACCTTCCTAGGCAACGCCGCTGGGTGCACTAACACAGAGTGAGTGGTTCCCTGCTCACCTAATAGGAAAAATGAGTACTATGAAAACTCCGGCCAACAGAGTGTTTTGTTGTTGTTGTTTTGTTTTAATGAGAGGGGGTATCCCTCATATAAATAAGAAGTTTGACATTCTAACCATTTTAAGTATATAGTTTAATGAAACTACTCTCTCTCTCTCTCTTTTTTTTTAAATAGCACATTTCTTATGTTTGTTTACCAATGCTCACTTCTCCAGAGATGTGCTTCCTTGGAAATGTGCTTTACTAAAGGAGCTCTGGTGGCACAGAGGTTTCGTGCTGGGCTGCTAACCAGGAGGTCGGCGGTTTGAAACCATCTGGTGCTCTGTGGGAGAAAGACAAGACTTTCAACTCCGACAAAGAGTTATCCCCTGTCCTATAGAGTCACTATGTGTCAGAATTTAAACAATGGCAGTGAACATGGTGTTTTGATTTTGCTACTCTAATAATAATAATAATAATAATAATAATAATACTTTATTATAGCTATGTTATTAGCATGTTATTACATTCCCCACATTTTGCTCCCCTTGCCACTATCCAATTCCACAAGATCTTAGCACATCAAACAGAAACTCATTGTCCTTCCCCATTAGCACCTCTTTCTCCACCCTCCCAGCCCCTGGTAATGGCGAATACATTTTGTCTCTATTAATTTGCCTGTTCTAGATATTTCACTATATGGGATCATGCACTATCTGTCCTCTTGGGTCTGATGAATGTCACTAGGCATGTTTCCAAGCCTCACCCACATTGTAGCATGGGTTAGGTCTGTATAGTTCCAGGCATTGCCCTGTGTGTATACAACGCATGGTTGAAGTCATCTGACTTTAAAGTAAACACCTTCTGACTTCAGATGTTTAATAACATTAGGTTAATAGAAGAGAACTCTTTATAAAGGGGGCTGGGGAGGGAGAGAATCCTAGTGCATGACAGCAATTATTTCCATTCAAAAAAGAGTCACATGGACCCACAATTCGACAACTCAGTGCCATTGAGTCAGTCCGAACTCTTATCCACCCCATAGACAGAGTAGAACTGCACCTGTGCATTTCTGGGACTGTAAATATTTACGGGAGGAGAAAGCTCATCTTTCTCCAATCTGGCTGCCAGTCGTTTCAAAGTGCTGACAACATAGTTAGCAGCCTGCCAGCTCCTTTCAGGGACCCAAGCACCGGCCTGGGTCTCCCTGGACCCCAGCAAGGCCTCACTCTTCTAAGAGACCGCTGGCAGGCAGCCCCGGGTAACACTGCCTCTGTGGGCCCCAGGAGCTTCCTCACCATGCCTGAACATGGCAAGCATGCCCAACAAGAGAGAGCTTTCTCTTTTGAGAACCAAGGAATGCAATATGCACAATTTAACTATTCTCCCCCATCCCGGAGCTATTTTAATCCTCATTATTGCCAAGAGAAAGGGCATATAAGGGCCCTTGACATGTAAATGTCTAATTAGGAGACTTTCAAAGCTGACACCCCCTAAAACACTTAATTGCTTTTTAAGAGAAGAAAAAGAAATGAAGAATTTATCACTCTACAGCTGAAGAATTCCTTATTTATACATTTCATACTATCTAGGCTCAGCCTTTCGCGGTCACCCATGAAGTCAAATGTTCAGCACTCATTGAGGTTGGCCCCAGGCCGTGCAATATTTATTCTCTGACTCAAGTCTGAGCCCAGGGCTTGGGTACAGATCACCTGAGTGTGTATCCTAGAGCAGGGCGAGCAGAACAGGGAATGAGGGCAACACATTTCTGTGGGAAACAGGGCTTCATGTTGCTGGGGCCACCTCGGAAGTCCACTTAATGTCTACTAAAATCGGTCTCTTAAAAGCTAGGAAGCCGGGCCAAGACTTTCTGATGTATATGGCCAAGCCAATGCCAACCCTCCCCTGCTCCCCACTCCCCACCCCCCGCCTATGTTGGCAATGTCCAAGAGCAAAAAATAAAAAAGATGTAATCTAGTAGCCATCTGCTGCTGTGAAATAACCCACTCCCAAACTTAAAACACAACCAACATTAATTATTTTACAGTTTGTATGAATCAAGAATATAGGTGCTCAACTGGGTTACTCTGTCTCAGTGACTCTGGTGACCGCCAAGGTGCCGAGGCAGCTTTCTGTCATCTGAAGGCTCGACTGGGCCTGGAGGACTTTCTTTAAGCATGGCTCGTTCACACGGCTGGTGATGGAAGCCTTCGGTTTCTTGCCATGAGAATCTCTCTAAAATGTTGCTCGTGTCCTTACCAAGAGAGTTCCAGAACAAGTGAACCAAGAAAGAGAGCAAGACAGAAGCCATAATGTTCTTAGATGACCTCATCAATACTAGTTAGGTTATTAGGCGCACAGAACAGATCTGATACAATGTAGAGTCCCATATGGTGAGTATGATTGGTGCCACCTTAGTTCACTACCACATATGAGTATGATGTCCAAATGCAAAAACAAAAAAACCCACATATACCAAAAAAAAAAAAACCAAAAAAAAAAAACACCCAAATTTCCCATTTATTATGTCAACTTGGAATGGTCATTTTTGACAATATGACCAATGAAATTCATGGTGAGTTGTCTGAATTTGCTTTTAAAAGTGTTTTGCTTTCCTGATTTACATCATACCCATATCTCTGAGGTAGTGACTGAAACGGGAGCCAGGAGAACATCAAATGGATCATACAGGTCTCCTTGTACCTCCAAACCACCAGTCACTGTTTTGCTCTGTGTTTGTTGTGTGAGGAAAAAAAACCGTCGGCCTTTAGTCATTGCTGCTGCATGCAGTTGAACTGGAGCCCCACTGGGCACAGGGTACATCAATATGTTTAGACTATCTGTTAGGGATTGTAGTGTGTCTCCTATGAAGGTGTGTTGAAGTGTTGGTCTCTACCTATGAAAGGGATTTTGCGTGGGAAAATAGACAGTGATGCCACTGGAGGTATTGGAATACTCAGGTGACACAATCAAAGGAAGGGATGCCAAAATGTCTATAAAATTTTTGTACAATATTTCAGCTGAAATTTACTATCTATTACTAACGTACTCCTGTAGTTAGTTAAGATCAGGAAAGGTGTGTGTCAAGCTTATCTCCTTTCCTATACTTAATCCAATCTGTAGTATGAGCAAATAATCTGAAACATGACTAAATGAAGAATGTGGTGTCAGGACTGGAGGAGGACTCACGAACAACTTACGATGTGCAGGTAACACAACCTTGCTTGCCGGAAGGGAAGAGAACTTGGTGCACAAAGATCAAAGAATGACAGCCTTCAGCACTGATTGCACCTCAATTTAAAGAAAAAAATCTTCACAACTAAGCCAATAAGTAAAATTAAGGTGGAGAAAAGATTGAAGTTGAGAAGGATTTCATTTTACTTGTATTCACAATGAACACTTATGGAAGCAACAGTCACACAGTCAAATGACATTTTGTGCCGGGGAAATCTTCTATAAAGTTCTCTTTAAGGTGCTAAAAAGCAAAGATGTCATTTTGTGGACTAAGGTGCACCTGATTTAAGCTATGATATTTTTAGTTGTGTTATATGCATGTGAAAGTTGGATAACAAGGAAGACTGGAGAAGAAGAGATGTAGTTGAATTATGCTATTTGTACTGGGCTGGGTTCTCTAGAAAAGTAAAACTAGTGATATATATTTATATATATAGTTAGAGAGAGAATGAAAACAAGAAAGTGATTTATATAATTGTAGATGTCAGCAAGGCAAATCTATTTTTAAATCCATGAGTCCATTATTGAAATGGATACTTCTAATTCAAACAGCTCCGGGGGCTGGTAAACTCAAGATTGGTAGAAACACCACAGACCTGTGGTTCAGAGATGGATGAATCTAAGATCAGTAGGTTAGATGGGAAGTCATTGGTTGCTCCTCAGATCGGAAGACAATATGGCAAGCCTTTGGTTCAAATTCAGGGAACTGGAAGTTGAGGAGCTAGATGCAAGAACCAGACCCAGCAAACAAGCTGGAGAGCAAGCAAGTTTTTCCACAGTCCTTATATAGGGGGTAGGCCACACACACGCCGCCCCCTCCCCGCCATGGAAACTTCTTTTCAGTAACATCAGAGTTAGGACCTGAGGAAGAGGGTTATAGTCCATCCTAATCTTTTTATAATGGATCGGTGTCTCACAGAAAATCCCATTATGGAGTTGGTCTCATTGTGCTGGGTAGGAAGACTGGGCAGTGTTTTATTTTGTTGTACATAGAGTCACTCTGAGAGATGGATTGGGGAGACCTAAAAACAAATTAGCTGTGACATTTACATTATCTCCTGTCAACTTCAAAGGGTGAAGTTTAGTCTGTCAATTGGGTCACAGCTTGATGACCTCATTTGGAGGTATGATGGAGATAAATAGCTCACTGGAGGCCAGACACACTTTCCCTGCAAGACATTCCTGTTGACGAGCCACATGGAGCCATGCTGATGGCAGCCCTGCAGTTAGAGGAGCTATGTGGAGATGTATGCTAGTGCTGAGATGCTTCCACTGCCCCTGGATCCACTGGCCCACTGATCTAGCATTTGGTATCATTGCATGTACTGCATGAATCTGAAGAGGAACTTATAGATTAGTGTTGGACATATGGACTTTATCTGGACTGGACTGGGATGTTTTCTTAATAACAATTACTCTTCACATAGAGTTCTTTCTGGATTTGTTTCTCTAGCTTACCTTGAATAACACATTAAGTGCAACAACAAAAACTCTTTTTTTTTTTTGCTTATGTCCACACAATACTTACAATACTAAAACTCTATGCTAGTTTAGAGCATTTGTAGGCCCTAATTGCCAAACCATTGAGGATCCTGATCCAGCCCAGTTAACACAAAGCCTATCACAATGTTGATGAGAAATAGTGAATATCCCATGGACATGTGGACATGTTATCAAAAGGGAGCAGTCCCTGAAGGACATCTTGCTTGGTAAAGTGGAGGGGCAGAAAAAAAGAACAAGACTCTTGAGATGCAGTAATGAAGTCCAACAATAACAATTGTGGAGTCCAGAACATGGAACAACAAGGTAGTTATAATAACAAAAATGGGTTTTTTTTGGAAACCGAGCTTATGTGTAACAACATACTTACAAGATTAAGACTCTATGCTAATTATCTTGTGAAATCTCTAGCACCCTCAGATGAGACCTGTCCTTATTACTCAATTGCAATGGGGTTGCAACTGCATGCTAGATTGTTCTTCCTAGTTGCTGATTTTGTCCAATCACCTGGGGTTCCAGCTACAATGTAGTGATTGTAACCAAGGAGATAGTCCATTGGGAGAAGCTACCACCTGAGTTATTAAATTGGGCAGCACCAATCCAAGTAATGTCACTGGAAGTGGGTCTTTTTAAAAGATGGCATTATTCAATCAATGATCCTGTAATTCTATGCAACCAGTCTTTTCCCCCTCACATATGTATTTGAAATGAACTAGTATGTCACTAGAGATTCCAAGTCCACGTCAATTTTCTTCTCTCCCCCACCCCTCGCAACTATTCTGACCAACATTTAGATCCAACTGGTAATGAATTTGAAGGGATTTCTTTTTTAAGGCTATGAGTCTTTACTCTTTTTTTGTTCTTTCTAAAAAAGCATATTTTATATGGTTACACAGCCCATCTCAACAAATGAAATCAGTAATAACATCATGCTAAATCCCCTCAGAATGTGTTTTTTTTTATTTTTTTCTTCCTTTCCTATCTTCTTTCCCTCTCTCTATAATTTCTTATTTCTCCTTTTTCCTTGTTTCCACCTGTTCTCTGGTCTCCTGGTAGTTCCCAGTCTTGTCTAGTGGAGGAAAAAAGCCAGGTTTCTTTTTCTTTCTTTTCCCCCTTATATAATTTCATCACTAAATATTTATCTTTCTAAGATTGACTAACTTTGCTAAGCATAATGCTGTCTACTTTTGTCCATGTCTCGAGGCATTTAAGACAATTGTCATTATTTTGTATTGATGTATCATCTTTCATTGTCTGAATGGATCAGAGTTTGTTTATCCAGTCCTCTGTCATCAGAGATCTCAGTGGTTTCCATGCTTCTTCGATTATGGGAGTTGCTGTAAAAAAATCAGGTGTGTACATGGATGTTCCTGTTGTGTTCTTTAGGTCTGTAGGGTACATACCCAGTGGAGAAAGTGTGAGCCCTAAGGTGCTTTTATTTTGCTAAAATGTCGATGTGAGGTGGAATCTCATTGCTATTTTAATTTGTAGTTCTTACTGCTAATGACTCTGAACGTGTCTTCCTGTGGTTGTTGACTGTCTGATGTCCTCCTTGGCAAATAACCAACTCATGTCATGTGCCCAATTTTGATTGGGCTATTTATTTTTCTTTTTAAAGTGTTGAATTTTTTTCCCAATCATTTTATTGGGGGCTCATACATCGTTTTTCACAATATATAAATAAGCATACTCATCAAGCACCCTCACATGTCCACTTCTATTATTGTTCTCCAATCGTCCACCTTTTCCCTTTAGCCCCTAGTATTGGCTTTTCCATTCCTTCCCCTCTTCCTCTGGTCTCTCCTCCCCTCCAACCCTCAATAGTTTATACATTGTTATTGTTTTGTCATATCGTACACTGCCTGACCTCTGCCCCAACCCACTCCTTTGATGCCCGTCCTTCAAATAGGAGCTTGTGTATACATCCCTGCTGTTGGTTCCGTCTCTCTACCCTCCCTTCTCTCCACCTTTTCAGTATCTCCACTCTAACCATTGGCCTGAAGGGGCCCATACATCCTGGTTTCCCCATATCTCCAGCTCCCCTCTATGCCAGTGTGACTTCTCCAGTCCATCTGGATTTGCAAGGTAGAGTTGGGACCATGATGGTTGGGGGACGGGGTGGAAGGCTTCAGGAACTAGAGGAAACTTGTATGCATCATCACTGCCTGGCTGCCCCCCAACTGGTCTGTCTCCTCCCCGTGACTCCCCTGTAAAGGGGTAACCAATTACCCACCAGTGGGTCTTAGGTCCCCAGCCTACTCTCCTCCTCCTATGTAATGATGTGATTCTTGTTCTTTGATTTTTGAGATGATATCTTAGGACAAATATTTCCCCCAAATTATGTGCGTTCTCTTTTTTACTCTTTTGGTGAAGTCCCAATTTTTAGAAGGCCCAATCCATTTTGTCTTCTACAGTGTGGATATTTTTTTCAATACGTCCTGCAGAGTCTTGTAAAATAGAACACACTCACAAACAATAACCTATCCTGGGGGAGGACGGCGTACAGGGTCAATCTCTACGTCTCTCCGCTGAGAAATGCCTTGGGCTGCAGAAGCTGGAAGAGACCAAGGAGGGTCTCGCCCTAGAGTACAGCTCAGCCCAGGAGCACCAGAAGGGGAGGTGTCAGTCAATTCAGTAACCCATGGCCTCAGACGCCCTTGACCAGGACCCTCCTCCCATACAGAATCCTTAGTGATGCGTATCCTCACTTTAATCATGGCTCATAACATTAAGTAAGGTTGCAAATTGCCCAGATGTGTTATTTCTCAGATTCTGCGACTGCTAAGAACAAAACTGCTTTGTAAAATCTTTCTAAGGTAGAACATCATTCCAAAAGCAAAAACTCAATCCACCAAGTTGATTCTAACTCAAAGCGATCTTACAGGACGGAATAGAACAATCCCGTGGGTTTCCGAGGCTGTAAACCTCTGCAGCCACTGAATGCCTCCTCTTTCTCCATGGAGGTGCCTGGTGGGTTCAACCTGCTGACCCAAAGACTTGCAGCCCAAACAGTTCCGACCCAGTTCCAACTAACTGAGCTATTTTATAAGTTAGACATCTTTTAAACCTTTATCCTTTTCCACAATTAATTACTACCTCATTCTAAAAAATAATGCTGATATAGGTTCACAAATACTACTCAACACAATATTATAGCTGAAACACCAAAAAATGTGGCAAGATTGGTGGCTGAAAAAACACCAGAAGCGATAAAAACAACAGAGTGCCATTGCAAGCATATGACTGGAGCATCGTCGCATGTAGCTAGTAATGACAGCTGGGACGCGAGCACATTAGAAATTCCCCAAAGTATATTCGTGTGTACTTTCAGCTGTGTAGATATTTTGGAGATGATCCCTTTACCTGATGTGTTATCGCTAGTTCCCACCCTCACCCCAATCTGTGGGTACTCTTTGAGCCTTTTTGATGAAGATTTGATACACATATATGTCATGTTTTTAGAAGAGCCCAATCCTTCACTTTGTCTTCTATAGTGTGGGTGTTTTTGTAAGCAAGGCTAATCCTATAAATATGTGCACGTAGATCTATCTCCCCATCATATATATATGTATGTATATGTATATATATGTATATATATATTTACCTATATACATGCATGTATTAGACCTCTATAAATGCCCTTTGCTTCCCAGTTCTTTCCTCTATTTCCTTTTACTTTCCTCTTGTTCCACTATCATGCTCAGTCTTCATTTGGGTTTCGGTAATTTCTCTCAATTTCATTACCCTTGATCAGTCCCTACCAAGCTTTTCTCCTTGGCACTGATTTTTGGTCATTTGTAGTTCTCTTGTCCCTGGGTTGGTCAACACCAACTCCTTTGACCCACCTCCCCCTCTGCTGATAACATATTCTCCTCATGATAATCTCCACACTTGTGCAGAATGATGCTTTTCTAGTTATTTCATCTGTTCAAACACCTTTGGGCTTTCATGTATGGCAGTCCCTGTATTGAGAATCTCCAACGCTTCTCCCTGGTCTGTCCTCTGTCTTCCTGACATAGGTCACTCAGTTACATTGCCATTCAAATGTAACCTTTTCTTCCTGGAATTTACCAAAGTTATATTTCTTCTGTTCATTTTTGGGAATTATGTGTATAATTTGCTTCCCCTACTAAAATATAAATGCCCTTGGGCAGGGGCTATATTGGTTTCATGCATTCCTAAATTCCTGGCCCTAGCAGGAGTCCATGTGGGATGGTGCCAGCAGCCACTCATTGAAAAGTAGGACATTTTAGTCCACCAGGAAAGGTCTGCTGATCTATCTTGAGAATCAACCACTGAAAACCTGTGGAAGTCTATGGAATTACACTTGGACACACACACTCAGTCACCCGGGGTTGGAATTGACTGGCTGTAGTTTGGTTCAATCGGGAGCCCTGGTAGTCTAGCAGTTCCATGTTGGGCTGCTAACCAAAAGGCCCCCAGGTCCATGCTGCCAGCGGCTCTGGGAGGGAGATGAGGCTTCCCACTGACATAGAGAGTGACCACCTGGGAGCAGTTCGACCCGTCCTAGATCAAAGTGAGCTCGGAGGGGAGGGTGGGGGGAGGGTGTTGTTAGAGTTTGATTAAAGTGGTGCTGGGGGTGATGTCACGTTCAAGACATTGATGTCATTCAAGAAACTCTGGAAAGTCCGTAAAGTGCTCTTGCTGCCTGGATTTAGGGAACTTAGAGACTATCAGAGAGGCTTCCCGTACTGGACTATCACTCAAACGTCGAAACTCATATTTGAACGACTTATTTCTCATTTTTTGTGCTTTCTGATCAAAAGTCCCCAGAGAGCCGAAATGGGTCCAGGGACGGTGCCTCCCTACAGTAGTCTGGGCAAAACTCCTGAACTGCCGAATCAATTGATAAGAGTTTCTAGGAAGGATAGGCTCTGATTCCTTAGCTGCTCCCCAACAAGTGTGTGTGTGTGTGGGGGGGGGGGCCGCATAATAGATTGCATTTTCCCAGATTGAAGAATTTCTGAAGGCTCTCTCGGGTTTTTGAGGCCAGCATTTTGAAGAGGTAAATGCAGACTGGGGCATCTCTGTTTACCCTCTGGTGGTGAAGCAGGCATCTGGAGAGAATTTCACTGTGGTGATATTTTGCTTGTGAGTAAGGGTCTGTTTGTTACCCTGTAACACAGCTTTCTGGCGTTCCAGAGAGGCGCTATTCTCTTTCTGGGTTCTATACAAATCTGAAGGCAAAAGTTTCGGAGAGGCTATTTTGAGACTCTCAAAATGCGGCCAAACCAAACTCAAAAGACCAGAGAGAATAGGAAGAGAAAAAACCCAACAAGTCATAAGAGGAGTTGAAAAATAATTGAATGCCTGCTTGTGTCAATAACAATATGTCATTGTGTCGCTTATTCTACTTTTTAAGTACCACCATAGTTACCATAGACTAGGAGGCCAATGGTTCAGTGCTGGGTCACTAAGGTTGGTGGCTTGCATCCATCCACAAGGGCTGCAGAGGAGAAGATCAGATCTTCTGCTCCCAAAATACTGCAGCCTTGACGGTTCTGCGGAGCCGGGCTAGTCAGACCCAGGAAGCCTTGCGGTAAGTCAGAAACGACTGGACAGCAAGGGTTGTGTTTGTTTGTTTATTTTGACGATGGAAAATGCCTACAATTGACTCCTGCATGTGCAGCTGCTTGCTGGTCAGCCCTGTGTGGGTTTAAAGCCGGGGAGGTTGGGTGTGGGACAACACAGCTGGCCGCACTCCCGTGGATCCCATGACTCTGCTGTACAGGGTAGCAGTTGAGGGTTCTCGAGATGGCTGGAGACAAGGGTTCTGGGATACTTGGATATTTCTAAATTCAGATGTACTCTGGCCTAAAAGGAGTCATGTGGAATTGTTTTTTTTTAATAAATAAATACCTGACAGCATTGAAGTTAGTAATTTACACTTTGTTCATTCGTGGCTCTTTCATTTAGTGGAGTGGACTCAGCTGTGCGTCTTTCTCTTCTGAAGTCTGTGAAAGAACAAGTTTCCTGAGAGCATGTGTCCCAGGGGACCAGTGTCTGATGCCGAGACTAGTTTGCACGGCTTGGGTCCCCTCTTTGGGCAGCAATCTTTCCCCTCTTCTATCACAGTGTGAGCTGTGGAGCTCAGGGAGAAGGAAAATCAGATGGAATCGGGGAATGTTTTGCCACGTGGATGTGATGGATTAGTCATTCCGATGGAGGGGCCTTGCTTTGTGTCTCTACACCAAGGGACATTTAAGGAGCCATAGTTCTTGATGACAACAAGGGTCTCT
This sequence comes from Nesogale talazaci, assembly GCA_004026705.1. NCBI lineage: Eukaryota > Metazoa > Chordata > Mammalia > Afrosoricida > Tenrecidae > Nesogale > Nesogale talazaci. Next base: position 114,799 of record PVJH01003617.1, on the reverse strand, counting down.
GAGGGGTCTCAAATGAGAGTCAAGAGTATGGCTTTGTGAGGATATTTGATTAAGAGGCCCCTCCTGCGCACTTTCTGTGGCAGGAAACAGAGCGTCCCACGCCCAGCTTCAATGTAACCATCTTCTAGCAGCCCAACAGGCATTGCAGCCTGTCAACACTCGAGTCAAACAATGTCTACAGGAAAAAACAACAACAACAACAACAAAGGGCTGAGCCCCGGTGGCGTAAGTGGTTGAGTGCGGAACTGCAGCCCGCGGGCTTGGCGGTTCAAATCCAGCGGTGGCTGGGTAGCGCCCACGACCACCAGAGGCAGTGATGCCCACTAAAAAACAAAAAACAATGTCTATAGGGACGAAAGCAAAAGCACTTGGAGGCAGAAAGTTATGGGCATTGAAAGTCTCTAAGACCCTGAAGCAACAAAGTCCACATGGAAGAAGCACACCAGCCTCTGTGACCACGAGGTGTTGAAGGGATCCAGTGTCAGGCATCAAAGAACTAAAATAATATCATTATAAATAGGGGGGGTACAGATTGGTGACCCAATGCCCATCAACAGGTCAAGCGACATCCTCTTACAGTTGGGTTGCAGGGAGGTGATGCGCCAGTTAAAGTACAGTGTAATAATAACAAAATGTGTATCTTTCCTCTAGTTCTCAAATGCTTCCTCCCACGCACTATCATGCTCCCGGATCTAACAGACAAATTCAGCTAGAACAGGGGATGTACACTGGAGTCGGAAACATGGGGAATTTAGGATAGATGTTCCTTCAGGACTAGTGATGGTAGTGGTGATACTGGGAGGGTGGACGGATGGTAGAGTAGTAAGGGGGAACCAATTGCAGGGATCTACATATAACCTCTCTGGGGCAAGGCCAACAGGGAAGTGAGTGAAGGACACATTGGACAGTGTACAATATGAAAAAGCAATCACAATTTGTAAATTATTAAAGGTTCATTGGGGGGGGGGAAGAGGGAAACATAGGGAGCTGGAACTGGGGGCCTAAGTGGAGGGAAGATGTTTTGAGAGTGATGATGGGAACAAGTGTGCAAATGAGGCCTGCATACAATTGATGAATGTATGGATCATGAGGGAAGGTGTGTGAGTACCCAATAAAATGATTCATTAAAAAAAGGGGGAGGTGCTCTAGGAGCAAGGCTGGGCAGTTCCCAAGACCACCAGGGCAGTGATGCCCCCCAACCAAAGAGGGGGGGAGGGGAAGAGGAGCTTATACCAGGGGCTTGTGGCGGTCATGTATTCGTGATGTCAATTTCATGAATGGGATGTAGGGGTGAAGTCTAGCCTGTTAATCTGGAGAGAGCCAGTAAGTAGCTGATGGGGCCTCTGTGTGAGCATGGCTTTCTCCTGCGAATCCTGGGAAGTCTCGTGGTATTTCCCTCGTGGAGATGAGAGACCATCTTCCCAGTTGTTGGGAGTTGCACCACTGACAAGACAAGATGGCAGCATCCCAGAAACTGGAAGAGCTGAAGGAGAAGCCACACAGCCTTATCCTAATGGAGCCGGACCTCTGAAGCTGGAAAAGTCACAGAGAGAGCCCTGCCAGCGCTGAGATGTTTCTGTCAGCAATCAATACTGCTGATGGATTCTGAGCCCCGGAAATGAGGAGCCATGAGGGAATCCCTGCCAGAGCCAGGACTCTGCATCCACTGGCCTGTGACTTTGTGAGTCGGAAGGAGACTTTATAGACTGGTATCCAACATATGGGCTAATATCTGACTTATGACCTTGGACTGAACTGGGTTGGGATGCTTTCTCAATGTTCCACTCCTCTTGTCTATAAACCTTTTCTTTATGTCCATATGTGTGTCTATGAATTTGTTTCTCTAGTCTACGCGGACTAACACAGGCTCAAGGAGAAAATGTTTGGAAATGAATGTGGCAACATTTGTGCAAATGTGCTTGATACAGATGATGTATGGAATGTTATAATAGCTGTAAGAGCCCCCAATGGAATTATTTTAAAAATAAATAAAAATTAAAAACAAATTAAAATTTAAAAAGTCTCTAAGACCTGTGTACGCTTCATGACAGAACCGAGTGCAAGAAGAGAATGGAATTCTCTTCAGTTTTCTCAGACTGTCCTCAACATTGACACGCACAGATGCTTCGCCTGCTTCCCATGAACACAGTGAACACGTTACTGTGTGTGCCAACAGAGAAGTAAGAGAGCACGGCTGCTATAAAGGAAGGAGACAGCCTTTGAAGTCCCACACATGACCACTTTTGAAATTCAATGAAGAGCAGCCAGTTAGAAAAGGGCAGAGAATGCTAGAAGCAACAGGAATATTGACATAAGTGCAAAGGACACAAGGAGAGCAAGTAAAGATAAAGGTTACACTCCCACTCCCTGCCACCAACTCGATTCTGACCCTAGAGTGACCCTAGAGGATAGTGGTTCTCGACCTCCCTAATGCCGCAACCCTTTAATACAGTTCATGCCGTGGTGTCTCCCAACCAAAACATTATTTTCATTGCTACTTCATAACTGTCATTTTGTTACTGTTATGAATTGGGCAACCCCTATGAAAGGGTCCTTCGACCCCCAGGTTGAGACCCGCTGCCCTAGGACAAGGTAGAACTGCCCCCTGTGGGTTTCAGAGACTGTAACTGGAGGTGGAAAGAGATAGCCTCATCTTTCTCCCATGAAAAAACTGGAGTTTTTGAACTGCTGACCTTTCAGGTAGCAGCCCACATCCAAAGGGACTGTGGCTGTCACGGACTCTGGTGCCAATTTGATTAAGAGTGTAGGGTTGGAGTCTAGCCCGTCGATCTGGAGATAGCCAATGAAACCTCTGTGTGGGCCTGGCTTTCTCTGAGAATTCTGGGAACTCTCACGATATTTCCCCTGTGGAAATGAGACTTTGGACTCAGTCACTTGGAGATGCTCTAATGTCAAGATAAGATAGCAGCATGCAGCATCCTGAGTCCTGGAGGAGGAGGTGTAGAAGCTACATGGAGACTCCTGCCAGTGCTGAGATGCTTAGGCAGCCACGGGGAGCCCCCTGCCAGCGCTGAGATGCTTCTACCACCACTGGATACACAAGACTCTGTACCCACTGGCCTGTGATTTTCCTGGTGTTCCATGCATGTGCTTTGTGAGTCTGAAGAAGACTTTACAGACTGGTATCAGACATATGGGCTAATATTGGACTTGTGGACTTGGACTGGACTGGGTTGGGATGCTTTCTCAATGTTCCATTCCTCTTGTATATAAACCTCTCCCTTATACACATATGCATGTTTACAAAGTCGTTTCTCTAGTCTACCCGGACTAACACAGGAACTGTGATCTGAGGTCATTTAGTAATTACAAAAATGATTAGTAGTTAAACAATTGGTGGTTTGAATTCGCCCAACAGCCTTAGAAAACAGGTTTGAAGATCTGTTCCCAACAGGCCACCCCCTAGACAGCCCTGCAGGAGGAATTCCACTCTGCACATGCTGGGCCGCCAGGAGATGGAATTGACCGGGTAGCAGTGGGCAGCTCCATGTGACCTCTCTTAGTTCATCACACAGTCCTGGTTTTCAGATGGCTATGATGCTGGAAGGGGGCCTTGGTGGTGCTGTGGGTTAGGTTCTGGGCTGCTAACCACAAGGTTGCCAGTTCAAACCCACCAGTGGCTCCATAGGAGAAAGAGGAAGTTCTCTGCTCCTGTGAAAAGCGACCACCTCAGGAACCGAAGACAGTGTCCTTATGAGCTGGAATTGACTGAATGCTGAGGGGCGACTGCTGTACTGTTATGATGCTGGGGGCCATGCCTCTGGCATTTTCAATAAGAGGAGTGTCATCATGGAGGGCAAGTGCCAGTGAAGCACCACAGGCAGAGTAGGAAGAGAAGACTGGGGATCTACTTCTGAAAATTAGCGAGTGAAAACCCTAACACAACAGAACACCGTCGGATCGTCTGCTGGAAGCAGAGCCTCCTGGATAGCATTCACAATGTGCACTGTACAATGACCGCCACGACGTGCGTGCCCAGGTGCCACCCGGTATGAAGATGGTGAGAAGAAGGCACTGTTTCCTCCTGCTGCTGCAGGCGCTGGACCAACCTGACAGCAAACAGCCATTGCAGCAGGAAATGTTGTGGGGGCAGGAGACTGTGTAATGAATTTTGGAGTCTTGTAAGGCAAGATTTGGCTAGATAATTTATCTATTTCCTGGTGGCTGAAATCATTCTATAGTCAAGTTATATCCTTTGTTGGGTTCTGATTCACTAATGGTTCACGATCTGTCATTATTAAAACACTCATACATTTTCCTCCCATAAATACATCATTGACCATGTTGACATGTCATTAGAAATGGACAGGAAGAAGAGATTAGACTTGACATAAAGCCCCACAATTACTGTAAAATGCCAAAGCCTGGGTCTACGCTAAGGAAACATTTGGTGTAGGTTTAAGAGAGAGGGAAAAATGATAGCAAGGAATTGGTAGCCAGGGGAAGACCATGAAGCCTACATGGCATTTGGCACATCTGTTAATGCTGAGTGTTCTGACCATGCAGAGGTCTCCAGGTCGAGGCAGAACTCTACAGGGGAGATGATGAGCGTGGGAGCGTGTCTGCAAGTGGTCACTACGTGTCTCTCTTCAATTGATGCAAAGACTACATTGTTCTGTCCCAGTAAGCATACACTGCAGAGCAGACTTCTGTGAAAGTTCTCAGTCTTTTATCAGAGGGAAGGCCACAGAACTGGGGCAGGGAACAGACTTGACACATAGGCCTTTACTTAGGTGAGAGAGAGGATGCCTCACCTCTATGGGTGCTAAATATATGTGTGGAGTGTGTGGGTTGTACAAATGATTCACTGAAAAGTTGGTGGTTCGAACCTACCCAAGGTGACATCAAAGAAGGATCTGGCAATTTACGCCTGAGAAAGCAGCCCTTGACCCTGTGGAGGGTAGTTCGACCAGAACATACACAGAGTCATCATTAGCTGGGATTGACTGGAAATGGGGGTGGGGCTAATTTGTAAGTGCTGTTTGAGGGACCTCCTGGTTAAAGGGGGAGTTAGTCTCTGTCTTGGGCAAGAACAAAGCCAAACCACACCCCAAGGTCCCATAGGGATAAACCAATCAGATCTAAGTAGTTATCACTCTAATGAGTGGAGAGTTCTGTGTCTATTTTGCTTAAAGAACCATGAGGACTTTCTTTGTAGACTCTTCCTTACACATTACTGCCTCTTCTCAGATGGTCAGACAGGCCACGATTCAACACCTTCCATCTCCAGAGGCATTCATCAGGCTGTTTAGAAGATAACTATTGTGAAGTCCACTCACCTCACATGAGTGAGAGTTTACTTTCTGGTAAGACAGAGGATTCAGCTTTGTAATAACTCACCTTTTTGCTCTCTGTGGAATAAAATCTTTCCTGGTTTTTCTGGTTCTTCTGCCACACCTATCAAGTCAGCTTGACGTTAAATTAGATGGAGCCTGATTATAACATTCACTTGGGAGAGTTTCCACAACTATTTTTGTTCTATTCGTCATTTAAAAATGTGTTAGTACATGCACGAGAGCAGGAGCTGGAATGGGGAAAAGTGTTATGACAGATCGAAAGGACAGATGAACCAGAATTCTTTTTAAAACCAAATTATAAGCATGAGATTGTCATCCATTTTATGATTCTATTATTGAAACTTTGTTGTATATTTAGTATCACAAGATACATCTAAAATTTAACTATACAGAAGCTTAAATATAGTATTATTTACTACAAATAAAACTTAAAATTTGGCTGAGGCTGGGTGGCGTAGTGGTTGTGTGTGGGACTTCGGTCCACAGGGTTGGCAGTTCAAACCCAGCAACAGCTCTCTAGGAGCAAGGCTGGGCCTCCCACTCCCACCAGAGGACAGTGATGCCTCCCAAAAAACAAACAAAAAACTTAAAACGTACCCATGCTCCTTGTCTCAGCTGCCTACTTGAGTGGAATTTCCACCCTCTTCAGTATGGTTTGGGGTATTGGGACATCACCTTCATTTACTGGCTTCTGTGGTATTGTCTACATCTAAAATGAAGATTTTGCAATCCCAAGGAGAAAACAATGGAACCAATGGTTCTGGGGGGACAGGGGAGAGAGGAGGTGAGGGAAATGGTGGGGAGAGCCAACAAACCCAGGGGCAAGGGGACAAGAGATGTAAAATTGATGGGGAGAAGAGCACAGAGGACCTGGTGGGTTTGACCAAGTACAATGTAACCGAGAGGAAGTACAGAGAGCCAAGTGAATGTCTAACATGATGATGGGACAGGAGGAAAGTAAGAGGATATAGAGGAAAGGACTAGGAGGCAAAAGATACTTAAAAAGGTATAAACATAGGCCTGCATATAGGTAAATATATTAATTTATAACACTAGGGATATAGGACTATGTCCATCTACTTTCTGGTTAAGTATTAAGGTAGCAGACAGACAATGGGCCTCTATACAAGTCCTCCCTCAATGCAAAAACACTTCGTCTAATAGCCTGTTTCTGTGATGCTCACCTTCCCAATACAATTGCTAAAGACACAATGGGTGCATAAGCTAATGTGAAGAAAACTGATGATGCCAGCTATCACAAGATGGAGCATCTAGGGTCTGAAAGCCTTGAAGTTAAACAAGTGGCCATGTAGCAAGGAGGCAACAAAACCCACAAAGAAGAAGCACATCAACACCTGTGATCACTTGGTGTTCACAGAACCAGCTATCAGGCAACAGAAGACCCCAAATAAGCTACCATTTTGATGCAAATGAGGGGGTGGGGATGGAGACCCAAAGTCCATCTGTAGACAATTGGACATCTCCGTATAGGAAGAAGGGTCACAAGGAAGGGACGAGTTCACTAGGGTGCAGCACAGCACCAACAGAACACACATCATTCCTTTAGTTCTTTAATGCTTCCTCCTACCACTATCATGACCCCAGTTGCACCTTACAACTCAGGCTAGACCAGAGTTTGTACACTGATACAGAGAAGAGCTCCTGACACATGGAATTCAGATCCTTCAGGGCCAATAATGGGAGTAGCAATACCATGAGTGCAGGGAGACAGTGTCTGGAGAAGAGGGAGAAAGGAGAAACCAATCACAATGATAGACATACATGCTGCCCAGGGGATACACAACAGAAATGTGGGTGAAGGGAGACAGCAGACGGTGTAAAATATGAAAATAAAAAGTTATAAATTATCAAGGGTTTATGAGGTTGGGAGAGGGAGAAAAAGGAGCAGATACCAAGGGCTCAAAAAAAAAGAAAATGTTTGGGAGATAATGATGGCAAATATGTACAAATGTGCTTGATACAATTGATGTGTAGAATGTTATTATAACTTTAAAACTCCAATAAAATGATTTATTAAAATTAAAAATGAAAATAAATGAAACAAAAGTTTTGGCATTTGAGTGTTGTTCAAAAAAGCACAATATCTTCTTTTATTTCTTTCTTTGAAGTAATTATGGTTATCACAGTCTCATGTGCATTTTCCCAAAACCAATGATTTGAGACTTATAAAGCACAGAGAGACAGTGGGTTGCTTTTTCAAGCAGACACTTTTGTGTGGCAAATGGTGGTAATCTGAAGTCTCTAAAGACTTAGTTTGGCTGAGCCCTGGTGGCATAGTGGTTGTGTGCAGGACTGCGGCCCACAGGGTTGGCGGTTCAAATCCAGCAGCAGCTCAGGAACAAGGCTCAGGAACAAGGCTGGGCTTCCTACTTCCACCAGGGCAGTGATGCCCCCCCCCCAAAAAAAAAAAGATTTCGTTTGTCCAAAGGATGACTTCAGGGCCTATGGAATTTCTAACCTGGAACTTAAGGTCCTATTGACAAAAGTCCAACTTCAAACTCCTACTTGTAGACTGCAGGTACCAGCGCTTCAAACAGATCCCTGCGTTTGAGGATTTCTCTCCTCCGACCTTCATTGCTCAGAGTTCTTTGTAATTACTTTGCAAGAAACATGGGAAATACACAAGCCTTTCGAAATAAACTTCAGGCTTCTCTATGGAATTTCTACCAAAATGTGTATTTATTTTCACAACCCAAATGATATGAGTGTAAGAAATGCAATACTGGGTCAGTCCAAGGATCCAGCCTGTGGTTTCAGCCTCCTAGTCCAGGTTTCCCCCGCTATCCGAAAGTAGGGCATTCAGTTCTTAAAACAAACTGGTGTAAAGCCAAGAAGCAACAACCATTCATGTCTTAGGGAATTTTTCCCTATCCTTCCCAGATCCCCAAAGTAACCTGCCAATCATATTCAATAGCATATGATAACCAAAATAACGCTAACAAGCAGAGCTGGCAGACACTGCAAAGCAATGGGGGACTGATGCTGAGTGGAGGGTACGTAGCTGGTAAGTAGCTGGACCAGGTCCCTCTCGTTACCCCGACTGGGCACCGCCTCTCTCAGCTGATGGCTCAACTTACTGCAACACAGACCTTAGTACTAGCCTTATTCTTTCTTCCCCCCCGCCCTCCGTTAGAAGAGAAACTCTCTTCAGATTTCATTCGGTAGGTGTTCCTTTCACAGAATGCAAGCAGCGTGCAATGACGTTTCAAAAAAGCTGGGGAAACATGTGCTCCATGGGGGTTGGTTGGTCTCAGTCACTTTGGAACGAATTTCAAGCTCCTTTGGTTTCCCCTAATATCCACCGATGTGGCTTTACCATTGACTGCGCCATCTAAACCTCTCCAGAGCGTGCTCCTAATTTTGGCTTGTATCAGTTATAGAAATAATGAGTTTCACATTTTGATTACCTGCCTACAAAACAAAATCACCCAGAAGTGAATAGCTTGACTAACCAAGGGCCTGGGTCTGAAACTTCTTTAGAAGCAAGTCAGTCAGTTCAACCAAAGGTGATCTTCAGGCGGGGGGAAAAGGTGCCGGAAGATGTAAGACTGTATGACAAGCTGTTAAATTATCTGGGTATGAATCTAAACATCTCATGATGGCAGTCTTTCTGTCCACATCCCTATATGGATAGTGACAGAAAATTCTAGAAAATATTTGTACTTCACATCCGGCTTCCCCTTTGCCCTCCTTCTCTGGCTTCATGACCATCCACTCTCATATTGACTTCTCACTTGCTCCTGTAATGGTAGTTTCCCATATTCCTACCCTACTTGAACTGCAATGCTTCCCATCCCATGCCTTTTTGAAAGGCTAATGTGCTTTAGTAATGGAGATCAACCCAAGTAGAAAAATTTGTTTGATCGTATGTGTGTTTTTGGGGGCATCACTGCCCTCTGGTGGTGGTAGTAGGAGGCCCAGCCTTTGCTCCATCGCAGTGGGCTGCAGTCCTGCGCAACCACTATGCCACCAGGGCTCAGTCCAGTAGAAAAGTTTTTACTGAGAGTTAGAAGCAGATTTATGTACTAACAGAGTGAGAAAAACCAGGTGACTCTCAAAAAAAAAAAAATGGCAAGGATGATTCTGAAGGTAACCCTGATTTCAAGTGCCGAGTTTAACTCGGGAACAAGAGGGTGGTAACAGTGAGAGTGGCAAGGACTTGTTTGCCGTGGGAAGACACAGTGATTCAATATTGTCCTGAGGAATGAAGACAGAACAAAACAGAAAGAACTGTTGGTAGACTGGAACAATGGGAAGAGTATTTAAGCTGGGATGATTTTGAGGAAGCCATTTAATCTCTCCTGCAATGGTTTGATTCATCTACAAAATGAAAATAAAAATAAAAATAATACAATGAGTGTGTATGTGTTAGACAGGGTTCTCTAGAGAAACAAAACCAGGACACTTATGATTTTATATATGTATATGTATATATATAATCATAGATAGATGATAGAACACAAAGGAATTAGTTCACACAGCAGTACAGAAGGCTCAATTCAACTACCGTGGAACAGTTAATATACTGGAAGTCTTTCAACTCCAGAGGGCTGCTGGGTCCACAGCCAAGAAAGCAGACAGCTGAGTCTTTCCTATGGCTATGAAGACAGTCCAGTCACATGTAGCAACAGCAGGGCAGGTTCCCAACAGTCAGCAGCTCTGGAGCTCAGCCAAGCAGGTGGGGATGGGACATCAAGCTCAAGCAGTGCAAGACAACAGGATCTGTCAGTATCAAGCTCAAGCGATATACACATCAACAACGTGACAAAACAAGCCTTGAAATAATCTCAAGCGATATAGAGACATAATCCACAGGTTGGCTGAAACACAGACAATGTAGCTCACAAGTTGAGGTAGAGAACTAGTTGAAGCAGCTGCACTCTGGCCTGATCACCAGAGATCAAGAGAGAGAGGGCCGGGGTTTGCTGAACCATTTATCTCTGTCGTCCAGTCAAACCTTATTAATCCCACATGTTCCAGGTGGCACACTAAACCTATCACACAGTGGAAGCTCCACATCTACAGTTAAATCTACAGAGTCTAGAATGAAAAGTGCCAGTTCTCTGGTAGGTATTCAAGTAGCACTGGTGGTAAAACTTCCAACAGCTTGTCAAGAAAATGACAACTTACTCATATATTTGGGTAAAGACTTGTAAGAGACATTTTACCAAAGACAACATTCAAATGATCACCAAACACATGAGCTCCCTCAGCCATAAAACGGATGGAAATCAAAAGCACCCAGTGATAACCTTTTACTTCAACTAGGCTGGCTCAGATTAAACATGAAGGTTGATACGGGTATGGGGAAATGGGAACTCATATCTGTATATGCTGTTCCTCTTGATGGAGTCTCACATAATTCTTTGGCTTCTTTTTTCTGATTGTTTCTCTTAACAGACTGAAACTTGTCTTCAATTTCAAGAACTCAGTCTTGTACTGATTTAATTCAACTCCCCTGGCTGACTGGTGGCTCTCAAGACTTGAAGGACGGCCAGTGTATTAGCTGTCTCACAGAAGTGAGTTGCATGTGTTTTTAAAACTCCTCTCTTCTTATAAAGTCATCATTTATTGGATTTTAGGCTCACCCTACTCCTATATGAATCTAACTTGATTATATCTACGAAGACTCTATTGTCAAATAAGATGGCATTTATAGGTTCTGGGTGAACACTAATTTTGAGAGGACACTATTCAAACCAGTATATTCACAAGATGGTAGTTTTCTGATGATTACTCTTTGAAAATATGACTAAAGGATCTTCTAGGATCACGTTTTCACCATGTAAACAATTCAATTAGCACGAGATCACCGTGCTCCAGAAGCCATATGTAGATGCTCTGGTCGAAAGTCCCAGTTGAACTAAGCCTTCCAAGCATTCCTGCCTACAAAATACCACATGTGAGCGAACCTGTCTTTGACCCTACTAATCCAACCAGCTGAGTATCTCTGAGTGACCTTTCAATAGCATGGGGAAAATGCATCCAGCTGAAAACTGCCTGAATTCCTGAACTACATGATTTGTGACACATAATAAAATGTTTGCTGTTTTAAAGCCACTAACATTTGGGACAATTTGTTATGCGGTAATAGTCGAAACAGGTGGCTAAGGTCATTGGAAGAGAAGGTTTAAGTAATCTGAATCTTTCAGGCTCGTGTTGAAATTATAGGTGACAAGTTGACAGGTAAGAACAGTAAGGGGGAGAGCAGAGTGACTAAAAAGGGATAAAGGCTTATTGACATGAATTTCTAGGAGACAAGAGCTTCTGAAAGGTGAAGGAAGAGAAAAAACTATTTGTAAAGCCATAAGTACATAAAGAGTACATAAAAAAGACCCCTCCCCCCCCAATAATCCTTCTCACCTCAAGAGACAAGACCCGGTGTCTAAAGGGCATAGTCCTGTTTCCATTGAAGAAAGTATAGTAGCTCTTATTGCGCTCTCACGATACAGGAGTTTATTGATAGCATTCCATGAGTGCCAAGGACATACCATATATACTCAAGTATAAGCTAACCTAAATGTCAACTGAGGCACCTAATTTTACCATAAAAAACTGCATTAAAAATGTGCTGACAAAAAACAAACAACAAACAAAAAACAACAAAAAAAAAATTGGCTGAGCCCGGTGGCGTAAGTGGTTGAGTGTAGGACTGCGGCCCGCGGGCTTGTTGGTTCAAATCCAGCAGCAGCTCTCAGGAGCAGCGCTGGGTAGCTCCCACGACCACCAGAGGGCAGTGATAGTTCCCCAAAAAACAAACAACACCCTCCCCCAAAAAAAAGCCCCCCAAAACAAAATGTGCTGACAATCGCTTCTTGGCCTTTTGGCTAAGATCAAGGGTAAAAATGTGCTGACACCAGCCTGTGTGATTACGAAGTGTCAAGTGTCAAGATCAAGTATCCAGCATCAATGAACAAAAAATCATATCATTGTAAATGAGGGGGAGTGTGGAATGGAGACCAAAGCCCATCTGTAGGTAACTGGACATCCCATTTCAGAAGGTGGTGTGGAGGAGACGAGCCAGCCAGGGTGTAGTATAGCACCAATGAAACATACAATTTTCCTCTAGTTCTTGAACACCTTCTACCCCCTCCCCCTCCCGCCACTGTTATGATCACAATTCTACCTTACAAATCTGGCTAGACCAGAGCATGTACACTGGTACAGATAAGAGCTGGAAACACAGGGAATCCAGGACAGATAAATTATTGAGGCCCAATAATGACAGTAGGGATACCAGGAGGGTAAGGGTAAGGTAGAAAGGGAGAACCGATCACAAGGACCTACATATAACCTCCTCCCTGGGTAAAAAGTGGGTGAAGGGAGATATCAGACAGTGTAAGACATGAGAAAATAACAATTTATAAACTATCAAGGGTTTGTGAAGGAGGGGAAAAATGAGGAGCTGATACCAAGGGCTCAAGTAGAATGAAAATGTTTTGAGGATGATGGCAACAAATGTACATATGTGCCTGACATGATGGATGGATGGCTTGTAATAAGTGTTGTACGAGCCCCCAATAAAATTATTTTTTAAAAATATGCTGAAAAATTCAGCTTATACACAAGTATATAGGGTAATAGAAGGCAGCCATCGAGGGGTGGCATTTTGAGTCTTTTGAGGCATATTCATAGTAGTATCAGTTGGAGGTCTGCATGGTGACAGATAATAGGGCTTAACTTCTGATAATGACCATGGAAAATTGGGATGAGGTCATATCAGGTGCAATTTCCACACTGTGTCTCCATATTTACATATGATGGGGAAATAGATTTATGTGCATATATTTACAGGTTTAGTATTAAGGTAGCAGGTGAACATTGGGTCTTCACTCAAGTACTCCCTCAATCCACGAACACTTTGTTCTATTAAACTGGCATTTAATGATGCTCCCCTTCTTGATACAATCACTGAAGACAAAGTGGATGCATAAGCAAATATGGTGAAGAAAGGTGATGGTGCCTGACTATCAAAAGATATATCATCTGGGGTCTTAAAGGCTTGAAGACAAACAAGAGGCCATCTAGCTAAGAAGCAACAGAGCCCATATGGAAGAAGCACATCAGCCTGTGTGATCATGAGGTGTTGATGGGACCAGGTATCAAAGAACAAAAAATCTTATCATATTGTTACTGAGGGGGAGTGCGGAGTGGAGACCCAAAGCCCATCTATGGGCAACTGGACATCTTCTTACAGAAGGGTCATGGAGAGGAGATGAGCCGTCAGGGTGCAGTATAGCACTGATGAAATACACAACTTTCCTATAGTTCTCTGATGCTTCCTCCTTGTCATGATCCCAATTCTACCTTACAAATTTGGTTAGGCCAGAGGATATACACTGGCACAGATCAGAGCTGAAAACATAGGAAATTCAGGACAGATAGGGCCAATGATAAAAGTGGTGATACCAGGAATATAGGGGGAGGGTGGGGGAGAAAGGGGGAGTCAATCACAATGATCTACATATAGCCCCCTCCCTGCAGGACAATGCAAAAGTGGGTGCGGGGAGATGTGGGGCAGTCTAAGACATGACAAAATAATTTAAGAATTTCGGGGGTTTGTGAGGGAGAGGAGTCAGGGAAAGAGAGGAAGAGGTGGGAGCTGTTATCACGGGCTCAAGTAGAAAGAAAATGTTTTGAGAATGATGATGGCAACAAATGTACAAATGCACTTGACAAATGGATGTATGTATGAATTGTGATAAGAGTTGGATGAGCCCCCAATAAAATGATTTTTAAAAGAAAAAGAAAAAAATTGGAATGAGAGGCATGAGATACCATTAATCCAAAGAGTCTCAAGGAATGGACAAAGAGTTCAATATATCCCATTATTAAACAGACAAATCCACTAAACAAGGATATGTAAAAGACTTCAACACTGCTGAGACATGAGCAGTATCAAATAGGTAAATTCCATCTCTCATTTCCCACCTCCTCACCAGCTTCAGTCAAATGTTTCCAGTTTCATGGGATTCTATGAAATATGACTCTTAACTTTCTATCTTCCTTTCAGATCATTTCCATAATTTCCATAGAAATTATGAGCTACAGAACCAACGAAGTGCCTTCAGGACATTTCCCTTCTTAAATACCTGATAAGCATTTCAAATTTAACTTGTCTAAAATGGAGCTTATTGTTCTCCCTGAAACCTCCCATGCTCAGTTAAAAGCAACTCAATTCTTCCAGTTAAAGCCCAAATCCTTGATGGTTTTTTTTCACACCCTGTTATGCTGTATGTTATGAAATCACACTGGCACTCTCTTCAAAGTGTATTATTTCCACCACTTCTCACCACTTTCCCACTGCCCTGGTGGAAGCTGCCACCATCTCTGCACATTTCCTCACACATCACCCCTCTGGTGCCCTTCTTGGTCACATGGTCTATTCAGTCTATGCTGAGGGATCCGCTAAATAAAATGTATGTTCAGTGATCTCTCTCCACTGACATCCACCTCAGAGTGAAGAAATGCCAAAGTTCTCACCGGGACCTCTCCAAACACATGTCCTATTCCTTTTACATTGAGCCTCTCCTCCTTGTTTCTTACACCTAACAAGCCACACTTCTGGGTCAGAGTCTTTGTACTAATTGGAGTACTTTTCTCCAGCGATCTATGTGGCTAGCTCTGGCTCACTCATTTTTTTCAGATATCAAAAAACTATCTCAGTGAGGCTTTCTCTCAACTTGCATTCTTGACAAATGGCATGCACTCATATACCCAGCTTTCATATTTTCTTTAGCACATGTCACTGTCTAGCATACATTGCAATTTTTTAGGGTCTCTAAGAATAAATCAAAAAGCATTGCTACTAGTTCTGGTTTATACTCGCACAGGTTTATCCAGAAAAAAAAAACACGCTTACACAAGTTCCTGCCGACAAGATCTCTTAGTAATGTATTTGTCTCATTTTTTCCACCTTAAAAGATCCAATCAAACCAGTGTGGTGTCTAAGGGGATTTTGTGGGCAAGTTCAATTCAAGCAGACAGGTCAGCTCAGAAGGTTATGATGATTATTTTGGGGGGTGTTTCAAAGGAGTGATTTTGATGAAATTTTCTCAAAGCATCCAGACAATTATGGGGTCTTATGAAATCTGAAGAAAAACAAAATTACACCAGTGGGGAAAAGGTCACGAAAGTTAAGCACCAAGGAATTTTTCATTATGAAGATGTACTGCTCATTCTTCAAGGGTAGCAAAGGCTGTGCTATGAGAATTTAGTTCGGAAATCTTTTTTTTTAACAACTTTTTTTTGGGGGGGGAGGAATCACTGCTAGTTAGGAAATCTTCCCCTTTTCACTCTACAGCCTCCATCTTGACTCTCTAGACTTCTTTTTGTTCCTCAAACTCGAAGAACATTCCAACAAAACCCAATGTGAGCCTCTCCAGGATGCAAAAATGATTTTGTTTTGACCTGATATAAATCAAACAGTGTAGATTCTTTGGGGGAGGGTCAGAGAGATAGAAACTGCCTTCAGAAGTGTGCACTTGATGATGCATTGAGAACCAAATCCTTTCACACGTTAATATTTTTACTGAGTAAAGGTTCTGATTTTGTAGCACTGCTCTTTTTACTTACCCTTGTGTTTTCATCAGGACCTTCCTCCACAAGGGCAAGGAATTGTGTGTCTCTTTGCTCACTGCTATCTCTTTGGTGTGTAGACTGTGCTATGCAAAGAGATACGCCGTCAGTACAGTTTATACTACACCATCAAAAAAAAAACCAGGGGAATTTAAAAAAAGGGAAGGGGAAGATAAAAAGCATTCTGACAAATAACAGCTGCTTGTCATAACCTTCATTTATTACAATTTATCTTTTTTTAATCATTGAATTCCAATTTTTTTCATTGTCTTTTGGAGGAATATCTGGGCTTAACAGAGGAAGAATGACTACACTTGCTAAAGTTCATTCATTTTTCATGATGCTTCTCTTTTGTTCATGTCTTTACTCTCCTGAAGTCCTAAGAGAACGGCATCAGCTTCGAGTATCGTTGTATCTGTCGTCGCTCCCAGGAACCTGGACGTAAGCTCAAGGTCTAATAGCCGCAATCGCACTCTGGTTCCTTTCTGGTATTTTCTAAGTATGAATAAAAACAAATATCCTATTTATTAATTCAGCATAACATGAGCAATGTAGTAACATTCAAATTCTAGTTTATGCTGACACAAAAGAATTGAACACCTGTAGGGGCAGTGAATGAATACTTAATGTGGTTCTTCTAGTTAAAGTCTCTAACACCTACCACACGACCTTTCCCTGCATGGGTTTGTAACTATGAAGGGGAAGATGTTGATAAGACTCACCTGTAACTGTGAGAAGGTTTCCCTAGAGTGCCATCCTGCAGTGTATAGAATGAGCTCCCTGGGAATCAGGAGGAGGGAATTTCATTACCAGCAAGAGCTAAGAGTAGAGTGCATCCTCTGGACCCAAGATCCCTGTGCAGGGAACCTCCTGGATGCAGAAGACAGCTGTACCCCAAGAGGAGCAGCAGCAGAACCATGAGCCAGAGCATGGAACAGAGTGGTATGTTAGTCTGGGCTGGTTAGAGAAACAAATCCAGAGACACTCAAATGCATATAAGAAAGAGCTTTATATAAACAAACAGTTGTATATTAAGAAACCACCCCAGATCAGTCCAGATCTAGTCCCTAGGTCTGATATTAGCCCCTATGCCCGATACCAATCTATAAATTCTTCTTCGGCCTCATGCAACACATGCAATGATGCCAAATCCAGAAGGATCACAAGCCAGTGGGTGGAAAGTCTTGTGCATCCAGTGGTCCTGGAAGCATCTCAGCACTGGCATAGGTCTCTACGTAGCTCCTCTAGCTCCAGGGCTCTGGGTCTACCCGCATAGCTCCATGTGGCTTGTCAGCAGGAAGATAGAGCAGAGAGAGCGTGCATGTTCCACCTCCAGGGAAGAAGACAGAAGTTCCCAGAATCCTCAGGAGAAGGCCATGCCCATAGAGAGGTTATAACCTGACGGACTAGACTCCACCCCTTTGTTCAAGTTAACAGATTATGTAACTGCCACACCAAGCAAGTAAAGCTGAGTGTGTTTGTGCAGGAGGCTGGCTTACCTCGTGGAGTGGCTCTGGGCACTTCTTTGGGGAATCTGGGCTAGTTGACCAATGAAAGTGGATCTGCGTGCCTTTGGGCTGAGGCTTACTGGAGCGGCTGGGTTTCCTGGCCTGTGAGCTTGAGTTGCTGCCTTTAGGTTGAGGCTTATCGCAGAAAAGTATGCCCTTTTAGGTATTTAGTAGCAGATCAAAAGAACTTTGTAACATGCCCCGATAATCAACTCCTCTGGGCATTTCTAAGTGTATTTATAACTTGTTAACTTCCTTAATATAACCTTGAATCGTGAATTCTATGAATCCATTGCAATGAATATTTGAACCTAAAGATCAATTCGAGCATACTGATAACACAATGTCCAGTATCTGAGATATGGATTTGTTGTTTTGACAGTAATTTGGTTGAGAGTTCACTGAGTCAGGGTTTTTACAATAAAATGACCTCTGATAAGGATTTTGGTGGGTCACAGGTAAGCACCCAACTGTTAATTTAAAGGCTGCCCAGTTCAAAGCCAGCCAGCAGATCCATGGGGCAAAGACTTGACAATTTGCTCCTGTAAATATAAAAACTCAGAAAGCATGATTGGGGCAGTTGTACTCTCGCACCTGGAGTTGCTATGAGTCAATAAGTGACTGATAGCTACTAAGAACAATAACAAGGATATTACAATAACAGTAAAAATGTATTCCTAAATTAAAATTCAACACAAGTCAGTTCTTGAAATTACTATTTAATATGTCATTCATATTTAAAGTCTGAGTCTGTCAAGTTTGGGAGGGCAGGGGTGTTTTCTAAAACATTCTCTTCCTAAACTTAAAATTTTCTTCTAAAGTACAGTAATTTTTACTAAAGTGCAAGTCTATGTATTCATATTTAGGATTTTACTGAAGTGCAAGTAAGAAGCATTCTTATTTGTGGTTATTAAAATTTACCCACAGCCATAACATAACATACGTGATACCTCAATTTGGCCAATTAAATAATCAAGTATTTTCTAATGCCAAATATCACTTGATATTCATTTGCATTTCTTCTTGAGGAATTATTTTGAGAGCTAAATGTCAGTATCTATGATAAACAGGAAAATAATAGGAAAGTGAACATTTTGCTGCTGACTGAAAACCATAAATTGCTTAATAAACTACTTATTACTTCACATGTTATATTAATATTAAAATAATTGCAGAAACAGAAAACAAAAAAGCAAAATTCTCTTAAAAGCCACTGGGAAATAATACTGGCAGACTGAATAATTACCAGTCTCTACCTACTATTTCATTAGATGCTCAGGAGGAATTTATGCCACACATTAAATGTTTAGCTTATTCACCCTTAAAAGAGTGTTTTTTTTCTGATTAGACATGCAAAATATCTTTTACGTAAAACTTGAAATATAAAATGTAAATTTGAAGAAATAAAAGGCAGTCACATTCCTACTACAGTAACATTTTGGCACATTGATCTTTCAGGTTTTCCATGTGTATTTGCATATGCATGTATATACATTTGACAGTGTAGATGGGATTTTCTACATTTTGAAAAGAAAAAAAATCCTACAATATTTAGCTTTATACTCTAGAATATAACTTGATATTGTTAGAAAATGATGACAGGATATATTCCTGTATGAAACAGCAATTGGGAAAATAAGTTTAGAACACAGCTAGAGTAAAACTGCATGCTATGGATGCAAATGTTAAAAAGCTGTAAACTGGGTTCTAATGTGTTCTGTATCCATTTATCTTGTGTGTTTGAAATCAGCTTGTGCCACGCAAACTTCTACTTTCCACCTTCTTAACCACTCAGACCAATCTGGTGGGTTTTATCAGGCTATGACACTTACCACCCATCTGTCAGTCTGTCCCTATTGTTTGCAGAATGTGACACATACAAAGACAAACACGCATACTGGTATGGTCCATCTCATCAAATCAGGGGCAGGGACCCATTAAGACTCCTATATATGAGGCTCTTCTCATTTTCCACCCTGATTATTGATTTTCTGTGCCTTCCTTTTGCCCCAAGGTTTTCAATTAGTTACAACAATTTTTAATGGCATCATTGGGTTTTTCTCTATATAGGATATTATCACCTGCAAATAAAGAGAGTTTCGTTTCTTCTGTGCCAGCGTGGATGCTTTTAATATCTTTCTGCTGTCTTATAGCTGCAATTAAGACTTCCAGGTCTATATTAAATAAGAATGGTGAAAAAGGACAACCCTGTGTCCTTCCTGTTCAAGAGAGGAGGGGTAGGGTCGTGCTGTCAATTTTTCTCCATTAAGTGAGTTGCTACTTATTGGTTTCACAGTATACAGCCTTTTTTATGTTGAGAAATCTCACATCTATTCCTATTTTATTGTTTTAATCAAGGGTACTGAATTTTATTAAATGCTTGTCTGAAATGATTGACATAATCATATGGTTCCTCTCCTTTGTATTGCTTATGTGGTAGGTTATATGGTTGATTGTTCTTCTAATGTTAAACCATCCTTGCATACTTGCTATGAATCCCACTGGATCATGATGCATTACTTTTTTGATGATCTGTTAAACATTTTATGGTCTATCACCTTCAATTCTGTTAATGACTTTGCCTAGCTTAGGTATTTAGAGTTATAATTGGTTCATCAAATGAGCTTTGTGGTATGCTGTTCTTTATTCTGAGACAGTTTATGTAAGATTGGTGTTAAGCCTTCTGTAAATGCTTGCCAGAGTTCCCCAGTAAAATTATCTGGTCCCGGATTTTTGGATATTTCAACTTTTTAAATGACCAGATCTATTTCTTCTTGTGTCATATGCCTGCTGAGGTTTCTCTAAAAGTCTGTGCTATCTTAACTAAGTAATGTGCTTCTACAAATTTATCTATTTAGAGATTTTCAAGTATGTTGGAATGCAATTTTTTATACTACTGTGATTTTTTTGAAATTCAGATGGTTCTGTTGTGATGTCACCATTTCACTTATTTGTAATATTTTCTCTTTCTCCTTCTATTCCTTTGTTATGTAATACTCTCTTAGAAGAACCAACTTCATGTGATCTTTTTCTATATTCTTAAAAGTGTTGGGATTCATTTATCACTGCTCTAATCTTTATTTCTTTTCTTATTGTGTTGAGGGTTTATTTCTCTGGTCTTGATCTAATTGCTGTTATTAATGTATTACATTGTTAATTTTGATTCTTTCTTTCTTTTAGATGTGTGTACTTATAACTTCCCTCGAAGCATTACTGCTTTTGCTGGATTCAAGAAATCCCAGTATGTTGTATTTTCATTGTCATTTGTTTCAAGGAATTTTATTGTGCTTTTAATTACTTAAATTATCCAGTAGCTTTTAAGTGTTGTTCAATTTCCATGTAATTGACTTTTTTTTTTGTAATTTACTTTTGGTAGTTGATCATTTTATGGTTGAGTTCTAATTTTATAGGGCTCTACTTCCATTTATTTTAACACACAACTCATAATGATTCATTCAATAGGCTTTAATTCATACTGGTCCCATTTCACTCCTTATCTATAATATCCAGGGTCGCAAGTTCAAAAAAATTTTTTTAACATATGTTTTTAAATACAGCACTTTGATTCTCATCATTTCTAGTGAAAACTCTAAGGGTGACACTGTCTTTTGAAGTCCAATTTTCAAGTACACCTCTCATGAATCTTGTATGCTTCTGTGGAATTACCAGGGTCCAGTCCCATATCCTTCTGCTCCTCCATCTTTTTGCTTCGGTTTTTAGCACTGTGAGAACTTCTTGTCACTTTAATTTCTATTGGTTTTTAAACATTCAAGTAGAATATATTGTGTGCAGATCCAAAGAGCCTACCTCTTGCCAGAATTGAGTCTGTCTTTTGAATTCTCATGGAGTAACCAAAGACCAGGGGGTGGAGTAGAAGAAAGAAGCTTTAGAATTATATAGACCTGAATGCAAATATGATCCCTGCTACTTACTAGTTGTATAATTTTGGGAGGCTTTTACTGACTACATTTTCTCATGGTTTCTCTAAAGACTAACAGATTGTTAGTTTTACCATGTATACATATATAAAAATATTAGGAATTCTGTAAGGGAGTCCTGGTGATGTCGTGGGTTATGTATTGGTCTTCTCATGTCAAGGTCGGTGTTTCCAACCCATTAGCTGCTCTGGGGACAAAACTGAGGCTTTCTGCTCCTGTAAAGATTTACAGCCTTGGAAATCCAGAAGGCCAGTTCTATTCCGCCCCAGATAGTCACTATGACTTAGAATAGACTCAATGGCACCAAGTTTGTTTTGAATTTAAAGGATATTATACCTAAAATGCATAGTAAAGGCACATGTCAGGGTAATTTTGCTTAATTATACCTGGTAATATTGTCATTATGAAAAAATCAGAAAAGCCCAGATCGAAAGTCAGAAGAGACTCTGAAACTAAAGCAGAAGGAAGAAATAATGGCAAAAGCAAGGAAGACAGAAAATTCCCACAGACAGCTCTGGAATACAAAGTATTATAATGAAATGTGCAAAGACCATCCAGAAAACCAAAAGAAAAGGACGCACCTGGCATGTCTCAAGCTGAAAAGACGGAATAGAGAAGCTCAAGTCGCAAGCTGCAATGTCGAAGGCTTTTGTGGGGGAAATATAGAGCAATTCAAAAATACAGAGTGATTCAAAATGCTTCAAAAGAAGATAGAAGGCATTCACAGTCACAGCAAAAAGAACTGGTTGATGTCCAACCAATGCCGGAAACAGCACAGTATCAAGGTCTGATGGTTTCTCAGGAACAAGTTAAAGATGCGCTGAAGGCAGTGGTGAAAATGACAGTGCCAAGACTTGATGACTACCAAAGGAAAAGTGTCAGCAGACCAACGCTGCACTGGAAATGCTCAGTTGTCTCTGTCAAGAAATTTGGTATGTGATTAATATCACATGCGAGTATAAATTTGCTGCAGATAATTAAAAAATGATTGGAGCTGTACATCTGTAGGCAAATTCAAGCCTGATTCAGAAGGAAATGTGGGTTGACAGATAACACTGCTGCTGGAAATTGGCTGAAAGCAGAGCATACAAGAGAAGATGCCTACCTGTGTTTCACTGGCTATGCAAAAGCATTTGTGTGGAGCATAAAACCTAGCGGACACTATTACAAAGAAGGAGAGTCCTCCAACGCTTCACTGTGTTCATGTGAAACCAAGAAGCATAGAACATGGGAATACTGAAAAGTGGGCAAGGTTTGTCTCAAGTCTGTATCCTTTTGCAATATTTATTCAATTCAAATTGTATAAACCTAAACAAACTCACTGGCGTAGAGTCAATACCAACTCATAGTGACTCTTTAAGGCAGGGCAGAACTTCTCCTCTGAGTTTCCAGGACAGCAATTGTTTAGGGGAGGAGGAAGCCCTGTCTTGGAGCTGCTGTGGATTTTGAGCCGCTGGCCTTTTGGACCACAGCCTAACACATAACCACTCACCCCTCAGGTGGATAAAGAACAAATAATGTGAGAAATGGGATTATATGAAGACATATGAAGAATCAGGGTTGGAGGAAGTCTGATTAACGGTATGCTTATAACACGGCCTTGTTTGCTGAGAAAGAGGAAGACTTGAAACACTAATGAAGATCTAAGAGTACTGCTTTCGGTATGGATTGCATCTCAACATAAATTAAAGAAAACCCCTCACAAATGGACTATGGCAATTACAATAATCTACTGTCAACTTGAGGACGCGATGGAGTTTAGCTTGTTAATCAGGTCATAGCCAATGAGGCCTCTGTGTGGGAATGGCCTTCTCCTGAGGGTTCTGGAGCTGGAGGAGCTGAGTGAAGACCTACGACAGCATTGAGATGCTTCCACCACCACTGGATCCACAAGATTTCTCCCCACCCCCCCCAAATTGGCTTGTGATCATCCTGCATTTGACATCACTGCATGTGCTGCGTGAGTTGGAAAAGGAATTTATGACTGTTATCAGACATATGGACTAATAGCAGATTAAAGACTTGATCTGGACTGGGATGTGTTCTTAATATACAATTACTCTTTGATATAAAATTCTTTCTTAAACACATGAATCTCTATGAATTTATTTCTTTAGTCAACTGAGGCCAACACATGGACCAATAATTAAAATCATGATAAATCGAGAAAAGATTGAAATTGGGAAGTCTTTCATTTTACTTGGATCTTCAATTAATGCTTGCTAATGCACCAGCCAGGAAATCAAATAATTGAGCAAATGATATTTCAAGTGTTAAGAAGAAAAGATGTTACTTTGAAGATTAAGGTGTCCTTGTACCATAATGTGTGCTGTAGTTCTCTCAAGTGTTTCTCGCGCAAGTGAATTATAGTGCTGGGGCATGTGGTTGGATATACCACGGGCTATCAGAAGAATGAACAAATCTTCTGGAAGAAGTTCAATTGGAGTGATCCTTAGAAAAGAGACTGGCAAGACAGTGTCTCCCATACTATCATGCTATCAGGAGAAACCAGTTCATGGAAATGGACACCATGTTTGGTTAGCGAACAAGAGGATCATCTTCAAGAAGATGAATCGATACAGTGGCTGCAATAATGAGCTCAAACAGAGGATCAACTGTAAGCATGGTACAGGACCAGGCATTTCATTCTGCTGTACTCAGTTTCTATGATCCAGAACCGACTAAATGGTCCCCTAAAATAAAAACCTCTAATGATATTTTATCAACAAACAAACCCTTTGTATTGGAGTCATTTCTATGCAAGTGTTATCTTCCTTATCAGACTGTAAACTCATAAAGGAATCTACCTTTTTAACAAGTCTTTCCGGGGATTTTATGTAGCTTTTCTGTCATCACTTGAGCAATTCTGGCCTAGAATTACCTTTTGTTGGGTAAGATACAGTGCAGGGGGTGAGGATGGGCTGACACCCTACATGAATAAAAGGACTATTACAAGGAGTATCTCAGACTGATCTCTGTGGTCACCTAAAAGCCTTGGACTGCTAACTGCAAGGTCAGTGGTTCAAACGGAGCAGCCTCTCCTTGGGAGAAAGGCGTGACTATCTGCTTCTTTAAAGATCTCCAACCTTGGAAATCCTGAGTCAGGATGGACTTGAGTCAGGGTGGACTTGATGACAATGGGACAAGGTTTTTATTTAGTTTCAGTAAATAATGATGAAGCCTTTTAGGGTAAGTACTGGAGATGGACACAATGGTTCCTTCAATAACGTACACTGACAGTCTGGGGTTTGGGTGCGTCTCCTGCACATCAGCTGTTCTACAAAAATCAGGACGAACAGAGTTCAACGTGATCCTCAGTCAACAGGATCAGCACACATAAAACCAATGTGGAGTTTTAGCCTTTTTTAACTTGGAATTCTTTTTAAGGGGAAAGGGGAAGAAATAATGGGTGGAGCATTTCTGAGAACTCCAAAGCCACCAATGTAATTTGAGGTAAATCTCCAGCCTTGTAGCCTTTGATAATCACGTTTAAACTACTTATGTCTTCTCATTTCAGGTTTCCATTGTTCTACATAACAAGATTTAAAATAAATAAAATAGCAGAATTTACCCAAATTGTTTGTGCAGTCTTTAAATGACCACTTTTTGCATGAGTATAAAAATCTAACACAGACACTCTTAGGAAGAGGCTGGGCATGGTCTCTGGAGCCAGATGACCGGATGTGATGTCCAGTGCTATCCCTTAGAAATGACGCAGCCCTGAGCGAATGAATGGCAGTCATAATTGTGCCTCTCTCCTAGGGTTCATGTGTTTAAATGCTGACATCCGCAAACCCTTTAAGTGCTCAATAAATGCTAGCCATCATCATCAATCACGATTATCATCAACACATACTCCTGAACACTGTAATGTGGAAATGCTGGGGGGATGGGGAGCGGAGAACAAGAGCACTTTCAGCAGATTGTAATTAAATCAATAAAGGCATACTGTAAAGGGTGAAATTGGAGACTAGGTTTTGATTGGATATTTGCGTTGACCCAAATCCTACTTGTTTTAACAGTGTAAACATTCCTCAGTTACCAAGTATTATTACATAAATGTTGGACGAAAGTGAAAACAAATTCTTTGAAAAGAATGTGGAGTTTCCTTTGAGGGTGTGGGGCAAAATAAGCAGACCTAGGAGAACTGCCCATTTATCAGACCAAAATTCCCAGCAGCAACCACAATATAACTGGAAATGAGAAAATGGCATATACAGCCAGTCACAAAGGCCCAGGGTGATTTATCTACTCCAGTATTCTTTTCAACAGTGGCTAATGAAGATTTAGAAGCAAGCACAGCTAACCACCTTTTCCTACCACATTTGCTTCTCTAACTCTTGGGGAGCTAGAGCTAAGGCTTTTACTAATCTACCTGCATTTCTACCATCTGTAATCTTGAGGGGAAAATGGCCAAACCAAACCAACTCACTGCCATTGAGTTGATCCCGACTCAGTTTTTAGAAAGGGGAAATGATTTTTTATAGATTTAGTATTCACTCTTCCAAGAAATGTTTTATAAAATACAGATTTGAATTTATCATCTCAACAGTAGCTTTAACTTATAACAATGAACTATAACTATCATGGTTTTATAGTCCTGTCTCTATCTCCTCTGTGGTGTCTTTCCAGAATGGAGTTGTATTACTTTTTCTTTCTTTTTTTTTTTTTGGGGGGGGGGGCATCACTGCTCTCCGGTGGTGGGAGTAGGAGGCCCAGCCCCACTGCTGGAATTGAACCTCCGTCCCAGTGGGCCGCAGTCCCTCGCACAACAACTACGCCACCGGGGCTCAGCCCTACTTTTTCATCTAAAAGATTTTCCTTCACTCTTTTGATGACTCTTTTGTGTACCAAATGCACAAATGCCTAAAAAATATTATTTTGCTACAGTTTTTGGAGGGTGTGGTTGGGGATGTTAATGGATCACTTGAAAATCATCCAGGATGAAGAAGCCCTCTTCTAGATTTTAAGTCTGATTAGCTTCTTTGAGACAAAATAACTGACTTCTCATTTCATCTAGACATTATGGCCTTGTAAATTATTTTGTTTTATTTCAATGTGCTTCTTAAGGAACTCCAAGGCATTAGTAAATATGCTCAATAAGCTAATTTCCAAGGTTACATAGCTGGTAAGAGGCAACCTTTACCACAGCCTTATTTTCAAAGGTAAATAAGACAGAAGTTCATAATATGTGTAAAGAACATACTGTGTTTTTATTATCCGTATGTACTTAAATAAGTCTAACATTATTAGGAATGAATAAGGACAATGTGTTAGTCTGGGTATACTGGAGAAACAAATTCATACAAACTCTTATGTGTATAAGAAAGAGTTTTTCTACACAAGAGCAACTGTACATCAAGAAAACATCCCAGCCCTGGACAGTCCAAAGCCCTAAGTCTGATATTAGCCCATATGCTGATCCCAATCTATAACGTCCTCTTCAGATTTATGAAGCACATGCAGTGACACGAGGGCAATGACAGGCCAGTGGGTGCAGAGTTTTGTGTATCCAGTGGTGGTAGAAACATCTCAGCACTGGCAGGGGTCTCTCTCATGACTCCTCCAATTTCCAGGTCTCAGGGTCTATCAGCATGCTGCCAGGTGTCTTGTCAGCTGGAATGTCTCCTAGGGAGGGAGCCTTGTGTCAGTAGAGCCATCTCCAAAGGTATGAGTAGTGAGTCTCTCACCTCTAAGGGGTAATACAACTGGATTTCTCAGAATTCTCAGGAGAAAGTCATGCCCACACAGAGATCTATCTCATTGGATACCTCCAGATAGACAGGCTAGACTCCACCCCTCCACTCTTACTCCCCAAATTGACATCAGATTAGGGACTGCCACAGACAGGCTTTAACGGACCACTATGTATTTAGCAGCATCACATTTTCAATAATAATTATATTTTCTATGAAAAATAATGTGTCTAAAAAGTTTATGGAAAATCTCATTCTATTTCAATTTCACTTTTCCATAAACATACTGAAATCCCTTTGTGTACCTCTTCCCCACTAACATACTCAACAAAGGAATAAGCTTCAGATCGTTAACAAAAGAGACTGGATGTATCCACCATCTTAAATATGTCTACGCGAAGTCCCAGGTTCCTAAAATGTGCTGGCAACAGTGGAGAGGGTGTCCACATTGACTGGGGTTGTGGCACTTAGAGGGGATGTGAGGGATGCAGACACAACCTGTATGGGTTGTTCTGCCCATCAGAGTTGCGCTGCTTGTGTTCTAGACACTGTTGTGGGTGAAAACATTCCCTTTTTAATGATCTTAGTTGAGGATTGAAGTAGTGTTCAAGGCAAATACCAGGTTGTTTGTTATCACTTAACTGCACTTTAAGTTTCCAGGAATTCAGTTAGTATGTCAATTGATAGAAGACGGACTTTCTTCAGAATGTTCGCTAGAGCTGTTCTCCATTTCTGAAAATTACAACACCACAAGCAACCCCTCTCATGGTTTCCAAGTTAACGTTACTAAAAAGGAATTCCTTGTTGGGCTTTACAGCCTTTGCTAAATGTACTCCTTTATAATTTAACTTTTGGCTCAATCTTTTCATTGGCATTGTGATACCACAGCTGCTGCTCCCTGGGGAAAAGACGAGGCTCTTTACTCCTGGAAAGTTATTATCTTGGAAGTCCACAGGGGCAGGTCTACCCTATCCTACAGGGTTGCTGAGAAAAAGAACTGATTCAGGAGCAGTGAGGTCGATCCAGAGTGTATTTGCCATCTAGGAACACATGACTTATGCTTTCACTTTTTAAACAATAAAATACATTTATAGAAACAATTAAAGCATCAATAATAGAAAACACCACTGTCTATGAGAAATGCCTGTTGATGAATTTATTCCATATACTGTGGTTATTGAGCACTTTAAATATACCAAGTGTGATCAGGGAATTTAACTTTTAAGTTTATATCACTTTAATTAATCTAAGTCTAAATGACCACATGCCAGTTCGACTCTGGGCAATCTTAAATTGACAATTAAAATAGTAAATATACTTTGCTCACAATATACAAGGAAAAGTAAAAAGAGTACTGCCACTAGGGTTCTAGTCACAGAGGCATGACTTTATTCCAACAAACACATCTAAGGATGTCTTGCGATCAGGGAATGGCTGCAGATGCATTCTCTCAGGAATGCACTTAACTTTAGTCTCCTTATGGTTTTTTGGGGGAAAAAAAAGCCCAATCAAAAAGTGGCTTCCAAGGAGATCTAATGCTGGTGAAATTCAAGGAAGATAGGTCAGCTGAGGTTATGGCAACTGTTTGGGGGATTCCAAAAGCATAATCCTATGAGAAAGGAGCTTTTCTCATAGGACACAGGATAGTCACAGGGGCTTAATATGAAGTCTTAAGAAAATTGAGAGCTGCATTGGCTGAGAAACAGAGAGGAAGTTGTGCTAAGGAGCTTGTTTTTGCCCATCACGACAATGCACCCGCTCTTTCTTCAAGGGTAGCAAGGGCTGTCAGGAGAACTGCATTGGGAAATCTTATCCCCAAACTCAAAGAACATCTTTAAAGAACATCATTTGAGTTCTGGAAGGATACCCGAAAGGATGGTCTGGGTTTACTTTTTCGACAGCGTGTAAATCGGAGGATGCAGAATTCTTTGGAGAAAGGTTAGAGAGGTGAAGACTCCACTTTTAGAAGGGTGTGGCTCTAATTGGAAGACATGCTGATGTTTTATTTAGTAGTTTTCTCTTACTTTGTATCAATACTTCTATTCTCATCCTCATGTAAGTGTAAGCCATAGCAGAAAGGCTAGTTTTCCAAGAAAAATAGCACCATGGATTATAATTCCACTGCAAATGATCCAACAGTAATATGCAATCATTCTTCCCCTTCTGTTGTTTTATATTTTTCCTGACATATATATATATGATGAAATAGGCACAAAACAACCGACAAGTCTTAAATGATAGGGAGTGGCTAATATTAGATTCTCTAAAGAGATCGTTTCCTCCATATTATACAGACTGAAGAATTAATTAAAGGTCCTGGCCCAATACTACTAAATGATATGAAAGGATTCACTCATAGTTTGCCCTCCCTTTCATTGAGTTTTCACTATCTGTGACCTCTTGTAAGGACGGCAAACAAGCCTTTCCAGCAGTGGGACACACTGATCACTCACAGGCAGTAGTCTGACAGTGTCTCCGCTTGAAGTAACATGTCAGCCATGTTGCTGCCAGCCATATCATGAATTCACTCCAGGAGAAAAGATGGCTACTCTTCAGTGGTAACAAATATGGAATTAAATTGTCAGGGAAAACAAAACCCAAACCAAAATAACTCCAGAGCTTCATATAACACTGAAATCAGGAATAAACCCAGATCTCAGTTTTGCTCAACCCTTATCGTTCACATTAAAAATCACAGAACACTGCTGTCTTTTGGAAAACAGATGGGTTCTCTTCAATGAGACATGAAAACTGCCTGCGTTTTCACTGTGCAACATGGTCTCCTTTTTAACTTCAAGTGCTCACGCCTCTGACTGATCTTTGTGAACTCTAGCCTAAATGGGTTCCATCCCACCCTTTGCCAGCCAGGGCTGCTCTCTTCCATGGTGCACTTCCCAGACCATATGCTGCAGTCAGCAAGCCTGCGAGTCTGAGCCGTCTAGGAAAAGGGCAATTAAATCTGGTTTTGCATTTCTGCATTAAGGACATGGTTTAAAGAGCTTCCCTTGGAGAGGTTTCTGACATTCTTTCCACAGACATTCTTTAACATCTGTCAGTGCACGCTAGTGACGGTTCTCAGAGAGCATCTCTCAGACTAGCTCTTTGATATAAATATATTAAATAATACAAAGCCAAATAAATGAAAGGCTTGGATTGAACTTCAGTATCTAAAAAGGATATTGTGAGGAATTCTGACGTTCTTGTCAAATTAGCTGTCTTGGGATATTCATAATTCTTAGAGGTTTTAAAAATAGTTCTTTTGAAATCATTAACCATCTATGTTTTCATCTCAGTAAGTTATAATCGTTTAGAACTTTTCTGATTTTCTCACAATTCTTTACTTCAGAAGTAAAATTTTCTTTTCTCTGTCAAAAAGGAAGAAAATTGTCTCAAGTATTTTAATTAAAACCAACTTGTGTGTGTGTGTGTGTGTGTGCACATGCACCCGTGTGTAATTCATACCATCGTCCATGGCTATGTTGACACAGTCAGCAACCATGTCTGTGTGTGTGAGCATGGAGAAATGCGTGCATGTCTCTTCTTTAATGGAACCACTGGGCCTCGATTTCTTCATGGCTAACCAGCAGGGTTGGAGTAGCTCTTAGGCCTTTTGTAATTCTTTGATTTTATTCTACTTTCAGATGTAACTTTTTATTTTGGAAAACCGATCAGGATAGAGTGTGGTGGCTACACACTGGGCTGCGAACCACGAGGTCAGAAGTTTGAAACTACCAGCTCCTCTTCAGGAGACTGGCAGGGTTTCCTAGTTCTGTAAAGAGTTATAGACTGGGAAGCTCACAGGGACAGTTCTGTCCTGTCCTAAAGGGTCACCAGGAGTAGGCATTGACTCCATGGCGGGGAGTTTGTTAGTTTTGAGAGAGATTACAAAGAAAGATGATTAACCAACCAAGTCAGTTGATTGACTGCATTATCCCCCCCACCCCCAACAGGTATTGTATATCTTAACCTCTGTGATTATAATTCCATATGGGGATGAGAAATCTTTGTTATGTTTTGAGGCAGGATTAGTATGGGGGTATAACTTGAACCAATTTCCTTTGAGACAGAAAAAGGGGCTAAAGAGGGGAACAGAGAGAGGTAGGATGAGAATGATTCCCAGGCACCTGGAGCGCTCCAAGGAAGCCAGAAGCAGAAGCTGCAGAGATGAGGCCTTCCTCCAAAGCTGTGGAGAAAGGAAACTCACCCTGGAGCCAGCATCTGACTTCAGGCTGCTGGTCACCTGCTTGGCTAAAGGCATGCACGATGGCAATACTAGATAACTCCAATAACCATATAAACAAAATTTACTAAAATCATTTGCTCAGTGCTACCATTTACTATCATACAAATCAAGAGTTGAGTATGGCTTGAAAATGGACTTATAAGCTATGTTATATATCAATTACCTCATTTCTAAAAATTCCCTCATAATGTCCAATAATGATAGAATCTCCTATATTTTCATCAACATTAAGAGAACATACATGTTTTAAATTTATCGTGCAATTCATCTTCAGAATTTTCCTTAACCAACTCCTAGCCCTAAAATTTAACAACTATGGGAGGTAAGGGGCTATCAATGAGAAGACAGTCTAGATACAAGAGTGTGCCTATTCCCCTCCTACTCCTAACTAAAAAAAAAAACGTAAACCAAGTCACTGTGATCAAGGCAATTCCAACTCACAGAAGAGTTTCTGAGCCAGCTGCATCTTTCTCCCACAGAGAGCTTGAAGCTTAGTGGGCTTGAACCACTAACCTTGAGGTGAGCAGTCCAACATTCATCCGACAGGACATCCTCCCCAGTTAACTTCGTGAGAGAAGGAACAACATTAGGGAGGTCTTGATTTCTGTGTCTTTTAAACAAGAAATTGAACTCACATTACCAGATGACTTTTGGAAAGGTAAATTGTGGAGCCTGAGAGACTGCTACTGCAGCGGTCTATGTTGGCTGGCAAGGGCTAGAGCAGCAGTTCCCAACCTGTGGGTCACGACCCCTTTGGGACCTAAGCAACTTTTTCACAGGGGTCACCTGATTCATAACTGTAGCAAAATTACAGTTATGAAGTAGCAATGAAAATAACTTTATGGTTGCAACATGAGGAACTGTATTAAAGGACCATGACATTAGACAACTGGGCTACAGAGTGAAAATCTTTCATAAAAGTACCAGACCCATGTTGCAGGGTCTGGTTGCAGACCCATGTTACGTGCTTTCCTGCTCTTCTCTGTAATACAAGCGGAAGTGTCAACACAGGAAGGGGAAGTAGAGCAGGAAAAGAGATGGATCACAATTTTTTTCCTCTCACATTCAGACAAGGTTAAGATAGGTTGGTTTTTAAAAGTCCTTCAGTTTCAGTGAACAGCACTGAAGCTACAGTTCAGGGAAAGGGGCGCATCTGATCAGAACATACAGGAGCAAATGAAGAGAGAAGGAGAGAGAGTAGAACACATCCTGGCCCATCAAGCCACTCCGGATGATATTCCTGCTCAGAGCAGCTAATGCAAGAAAGAACCATAGGGCCAGCCCCACCACGAGACATGACATCCTTCACGAATCCAGAGTGCTCTGGGGACAACAATGGAGACACAAGATGGGAATTATATCCAATCTGCCCCCACCACATCAGGGTGAAACTCTAAAGGTGTGCAACAAAGCAACAAGGGGAGCAGAGCAATGAAGTCCTCGGGAAATACTAAAAAAGACGGGGCCAAGGCATGCTACCCCATCAAACTTAACTGGAATACACTCCTGAAAGTCAACAAACAGACCTGGAACTATTTATAGGCTTATCTCTTTTTTGTTATTAGTTTTTGTTGTTGATGATTTGCCTTTTCTGTTTTATTTTATTGCTTTGTTTGTTTTTGTGCTCATTATTGTTTCTGCATGTCTACCTAGGTAAGATAGGTGGGATAAACAATCCAGAGGATGGTTGGGGGTGTGTGTGGGGGGGGGGAGGGGGTAGGGCGCGCCCGCACAGGAGAAGGGGAGGTGGGAGAAGGGGGTTCTGAACAAACCCCGGGACAAGGGAACAACAAATGATCTAAAATTGATGACAAGGAGGGTAAGTGTAGGATACTGATGAGGCTAGATCAAGGGCAATGTAGCTGAGGGAAATGACTGAAACCTGAATGAAGGTGGAACATGATAGTGGGACAGGAGGAAAGTAAAAGGAAACAGAGGGAAGAAGTCAGAGGCAAAAGAAATTAATAGAGGTCTAAATACAGGCATGTACACATGTAAATATATTTACATGTTAAGTATTAAGGTAGCAACTGGACATTGGGTCTCTATTCAAGCACACTCTCAACACAAGAACAATTTGTTCTAATAACCCAGCATTCTGTGATGCTCACCTACCCAACATGATTGCTGCAGACAAAATGGGTACATAAGGACATGTGATCAAGAAAGCTGTTGGTGCCTGGCTATCAAAAGATATAGCTGTTTGGGCCGGGGTGAGTCAGGCAGCCCCCTGGACCAAGCAGCCCCAGGCACCCCTTTGCACCAGCCTCACAGGAAGAAGATGAACAACCTGCTGAACTTTTTCAGCCCTTCCTCTGGCATTTCACAGAACTTATCTCCCGGAAGGACACAGCCCCTTCACAGAGCTTATTTCTCAGGCCGGGTCTGTACAACCTCTTCCCTCAGTGTTCCAGAAATCAGGTCTGCGAAAGACAAAATATACTCACAAACCATATCTTGACTCAGACCCTGCAGCTGCACCATCAGAAAGCCCCATTGCCCTTATTGGTACATACGTCCTTAGCTCAAGCCCTATCACTGTCTCACTGCCAGGCGTGGCTTCCCTGGCCTAACTCTCGGGCCTCGGAACTGCCCAGGAGCTCAAGATGCTCCTGTCTCTGCTGTGTCTTCCCTTCTCCAAAGTCCTTCCTTACCTCCAATAAAGCCTATATTTACCTTTCATCCCTAACTGAGGTCTGTCTCCTTCCTGAGGCTCCATCTCAACCTCTCAATAGCAACTGGGGTCTTAAAGGTTTGAAGACAAACAAGCAGCCATTTAGCTGTGAACCAACAAAGCCCACATGGAAGAAGCACACCAGTCAGTGTGATCATGAGGTGTCGATGGAACCAGGTATCAGGCAACAAAGACCCAGAACAAAAAAAATCCTATCAATGGGAATGAGGGAATGCAAAGTGGCGACCCAAAGTCCATCTGTAGACAGCTGGACAGTCCCTTGCAGAAAGGTCACAAGGATCAGAAGAGCCAGTCAGGGTGCCAGTATAGCACTGATGAAACATACAACTTTTCTGTAGTTCCTGAATGCTTCCCCCCCAACCCCCAACATGATCCCCATTCTACCTGACAAATCTGGCTAGACCAGAGCATGTACACTGGCAAAGATAAAAGCTGGAGAAACAGGGAATCCAGAACAGATAAAACCTCAAGATTAATGACAGTAGTCGGTATTAGGAAGGTTAGGGGAAGTTGCGGGGAGCGAAGGGGAGCCAATCACAATGATCTACCTATAACCTCCTCCCAGGGGGATGGACAACAGAAAAGTGGGTGAAGGGAATGTACAGACAGTGTAAGACATGACAAAATAATAATAATTTTTAAATTATCAAGGATTCATTGTGAGGAAGGGGGGTTGGAAAGGGAGGGGGGAAATGAGGAGCTGATACCAAGGGCTGAAGTAGAAAGAAAATGTTTTCAGGATGATGATGGCAACATACGCACAAATGTGCATGACACAAGAGATGCATGTATGGATTGTGGTAAGAGTTGTATGAGCACACAATAAAACTATTAAAAAATAATAAGTCCTTTAGGGGCTTGCCCTTTTCCACCCCCAAATTTGGGAACGTTTATCAAACACTCCAGTTGATGCCCTTTACAATTTAAAGTTGAAGAAACTGAAGCTTAGACAAGTTACATGATAAAAAAATTAAAAGGAAAAATCAACTGCAGAGATACAGCATAGGACGTTATTTGAAGGCCATTCCTGTGACAAGGGGTTTTAGGAGTACTGCAAGTTCAGGGTCAAAGTTAATGGAATGCTGGATCACATTATGTTGTTGTTGTTGTTAGGTAAGCTCTGGCCCATCATGACCCCATGCACAACAGACAGAAACACTGCATGGTCCTGTGCCGACCTCACAACTGTCCATGGACGCAGCCATTGGTCAATCCATCTCATTGCAGCCCTTCTAAGTTACCAAACATGATGTTCTCCAGGAACTTCTCTCTTCTGACAACATGTCCAAAGTATCTAAGACAGTCTTGCCATCCTTGACTCCAAGGAACATTCTGGCCTTACTTCTTCCCACATAGATTGTTTGGCCCTTTCAGCAGTCCATGGTACTTTCAATATTCTTCTCAACAATTCAAATACATCAATTCTTCTTCAGTCTTGTTTATTTGGTGTTCAACTTTCACATGCATTTAATGGGGGAAGGGCTGGGCGCATCACAAAACTACAATGGAAAAGTTCCATTGTGTTTTAATTACATTTTTTCACAGACTTCTGAAGACCTCTTAGATTCCACGTAATAGATACCCCATTTACGGTATATACTAGAGTATAAGGGAGCCTGAATATCAGCCAAGGTACCTACTTTTACCACAAAACTGCATTAAAATAGTCTGAAAAACACGGCTTGTACACGAGTATGTCTGGTTTTCATTTTGATCTCTTTTCAATTTTATGACCATATTTAGAGTACTGCAATACATTTTGGGCAGTAAAACTAGAAGGCTATTGATAAGTGGGGTTCTACTCAGACAAGGATGGTGAATGAAGACTGTTAGTGAAGAGGATAACTAAGCAGATTGAAAACATGGACAATGAGGACCTTGTAAATGTCTGAAGTATCTGAAAGATTTTAATATTAAAGGGGATATAAAGTGCATTTTGTATGACTATTTTGCATGCCTCTAGAAAGTAGTGTAAGATTAATGGGTAGAAGAAATAATATGGAACATTGAACGTAATATGAAGAACTTCTTTAATAGAGCTAGCTGGAAAGATAATTGATTGCTTTGTGCACTAATGAAGGAAAACACAGCACATTTTCAAAGGGGAACCAATTTGGCGATAATTGAGTCTGAGTTCAAAAAGGGTTGGAGTCTAGAATTCCATGGAACCAGGTGGTCCAACCAGGTACACAGTGAATTCAAGGTCACCAGCCACTCCACGGCAGAGGGATGAGGCTATCTGCTCCAGTAACGATTCCCAGCTGTGGAGACCCTTACAGAGGGTTGCTGTCAGTCAGAATCAACTAACGGGGAGTGGGTTGGCTGGCTGAGTGAACGGTTCAGAAAGACTATTAGGTTCTTCACCCAGGAATTATGGAAGCTGGAGAGAACTTGTTATTTTTATTTTAAAAGCCAGTCAGAAGGTGTCAGGCGTCTATAATAAAACTGTTCACCCTGCGTTTTGTCACTTAACTCTTTCATGCTATGAGGTATGGTGACTCTTATGTATCAATACATTCTTTTCCAAATAGCAGCATTTGTTATATGCAACTGGATTGTCCATCTGGCTCAAATACTAAAGAAGATTATTGACAAGATTACTGGATTACATGAGATAGCTAGCTCAATCTTTGACCTTTTCTAATAGTCATTTCCCTAAGTAGATAGACAATATCTAATGATGGTGGGATCTCATTCCTCTTGTATTAAATGAGCAAAGACATATGTAGAAATAAATGTACATGTACCTACTCTTTTCTGTTATATTATGCCAATGTTTTAATAAATGTAGGTTAATGTGGTACAATGTTTGTGGAAACATCGTATTATCTTTTCACTACCTTATACCACAACATTTTTGAAGCCCTCTTGTATTTTGAATCTCCACTTTGTAGCACTGCACTATACTATACCTAGGAGAAGCTTCACTACACAGCCATCTGGTGCTTATGCTCATTCAGTAGGATGATAAATTGTTGCCTCTTATCTTAATAAAACAAATGTTTCTGAATAGACTGGTATCTCTGTATCTTTGTTCTATATACTAATAGAATACAAGAGTCAAATATATTTGTAGTAAAGTTCTGTAAAAAAGTTATGCAGACTAAATGCAAATTTTTTTAAGCTGTAAAAAAAATCAACAAGACAATAAAGTGGTTCTTCAAAAAGATTAACAAAATCAGTAAACCACTGGCAAATCTAACAAAGGAAAAGGAGAAAAATACTATGAATAAGAAATGAAACAGATGATATCACAATATAACCAAATGAAATAAAAAATAATAATTACATAGTATTATGAAAAATGATATTCCATTCCAACACATTTGAAAATCTAGGAGAACTGAAAAATTTTCTAGAAACACATTATCCACCTAAATGAACAAAAACCTCAACAAGGCTATAACAAAAGAAGAAATAGATTTGGTTATTCAAAAATTTCCCAACCCCCAAAATTCGGAACCAGATGGCTTTCTACCAAGCATTTAGGAAAGAATTAACACCAATACCACTTCAACTATCTCAAAGTATAGACAAGGACAGCATACTACATTTTATGAAGCAAGTATAATCCTATTAACTAAACCAGGTAAAGACATAGCCAGAACTGAAAATTATAATTAATATCCCTGATGAATCTAGACACCAACATTTTCACAAAATTCTAGTCAACAAAATTCAGCAAAGCATAAAAAATTAATACATCATGATCAAATGGGATTCATAACAGAGATGCAAGGATGGTTTAATATTAAAAAGAAGTGTCATCCACCCTATGAACAAAATAAAGGAAAAGAACCATATGACTGTATTAATTGATGCAGAAAATGCATTTGATGAAATTTAACATCTATTATAGGCAAAAACACTTACAGGGGAGCTCCCTCACTATAAAAAAGGCCATATATACACAACCAAGAGCTCTCATCTCACTTATGGAAAGAAATGGAAAACATCCCCCTCTGCATGAGCACCAGAGAAGCTTGCCTTTCATCACAATCTGACTTAACATACTCTTCTCTAAGATAGTCAGCCAGAGCAAAAGGATATCAGAAAGATATTAAAGGCATCTACATTGACAAAGGAAAATTAAACTTCTTATTTATAGAAGATATAATTCTATAAATAGAAAATCATGAAGATTCAATTAAAACATTGCTGAAACTAACAAAAAATTTGGCAAACTAGCAGGCTTTTTAAAAAAATCATACAAAAAGTCAATTGTATTCTTATATATTAAAGATGACGGTGGGGAAGAGATGAGCCAGTCAGGGCACAGTGTAGCAACAATGAAATATGCAACTATCCTCTAGTTCTTAAATGCTTCCTCATTCCCACTAACACGATCTGAATTTTACCTTACAAATTCGGCTAAACCAGAGGATGTACACTGGTACAGATAGAAACCGGGAACATGAGGCATGCAGGGCAGATGGTCCCTTTAGGACCAGTGGTGAGAAGGGCAATACCAGGAGGGTGGAGGGTAGGTGGAGTAGAAAGGAGGAACCAATTATAGGGATCTACATATAACCTCCTTCTTAGGGTACGGAGAACAGGGAAGTGGGTGAAGGGAGACATCGGACAGTGTACAATGTGACAAAATAATAATTTATAAATTATCAAGTGCCCATAAGGGAGTGGGGAGTGGGAAGGGAGTGGAAAAAGGAGGACCTAATACCAAGGGCTTAAGTAGAAAGAACAAGTTTTGAGAAGGACGATGGGAATAAACGTACAAATGTGTTTGCAGACAATAAATGTATGTACAGATGGTGATAAGAGTTGTATGAGCACCCCGTAAAACAATTTAAAAAATAAAGATTAAAAAAAAATAAAGATAACATCAAAAAGTAAATTAAGTGAAAAATATCATTTAAAATTCTTACCCAAAAGATAAAATATTTAGGAAAAAAATCTTAGCAGAGAAACAAAATACTTATAACAAACAAACAAAAAAAAAAACGACTTTAAAACATTTTTACAAGAAACCAAAAGAGAGTTAGACAAATGGAAGAATGTTCTTTGTTGCTGGATAGAAAGACTTAACACTGAGGAAATGTAAATAATACTAACCCAAAACTTCAAACTCACTCCCATGGAGTCAATTTTGGCTCACGGTGGCACCGTAGGGCAGGGGAGAATGGCCCCTGTGGCCTCCAAAGAAGTAGAAGTCCTCACTTTTCTTCTGAAGAGTGATTGGTGGCTTTCAATTGCTGACCTTACTGATTGCAGGCCAGGTCATAACCACTCCACTATCAGGGCTCCAATATCACTACAAGGCATTCCAGGCAAATTCTGACACAAATCCCAGCACAATTTCTCAAAGAAATGGGAAAAACTAACCACTAACCCAGGATAAACTAAATATTATTTTTAAAAAGCAAAGTAGGAGGGCTTTCACTCCCAGATTTTAAAACTATTACGTAGCCATGGTAATCAAAACACTTTGGCATTGGTATTAGTACAATGATAAGTATGTAGACCAATGGATTAGAACCAAGAACCCAGGAGGACAACCAAACACCTACAGACACCGGATCTTTGACTAAAACACAGTGTCAAGAAGAGACAGCCTTTTCAATAAATGGTGCTCAGAAAATTGGATTTCTACCTGCCAAAGAATGAAATGGTAATTAAAAAAAAAGAATGAAATGGGATCCATACTTCATACCATGTCAAAAAATCAACTCAGACTGGATTAAAGACCTAAATAAAAACCCCAGAACTATAAGGCGCATCAATGAAATAGTAGGAACAAATGTCAAGGCACTAACATAAAACAGAACTATACTACTGAACATAATGAAAAATACACACAAGAAGACAAAAGAGAGGATTGGAGCCGTCTAAAAATATAACGTTAATCACAAGAGCAAAATGAGAACTCATGGAATTTGAAAAAATACTTGGTAATGATTTATCAGATAAAGGCTAATTTCAAAAATCTATAGAAAACTATAATACCTTAATTAAAATACAAATAACTTAGTCAAAATATGGGAACACGACATAATAGACAATTTACCAACAATGACATCCAGATAGTCAACAACCATGTAAAGAAATGTTCACATGCATTAGTCATAAGAGAAATATAAATGAAAACAATAATGAGCCATCACCACCTTACACTGACAGTCTTAGAAATATTAAAAAAATGGAAAATAAATTATGGAAACAATGTAGAGAGATCAGAATACTCATATATTGCTGGTGGGATTGAAGACTTACTTGTACAATCACCATGAAAGTCAGTATAGTGCTTCTTTAAGCAAAAACAAATAAAATACCTGATGATTCCTGCACTCTCTTTACTTCATAGACCCCAAAGAAGAACAAAACATGAACAAACATATGAACACCCATGTTTACTGCAGCAACTCCTATAATAGTTTTTTAAAAAAGAAAACAATCAAAAACCCTGTCTGTAATGGAATGGATAAACAAATGCTGATACATATACACGGTGGAATATTATGCATTCTAAAAGTTAAGTATACCAAACACCCTCATGATTTAGAGAAAATTAAAGCGCATTATGCTCCAAAAAGAACCTCATAAAGATACATATTTATGACATCTCTCTCCCCTTGAGCAGCTGGTAGTTTTGAACCATTGACCTTGTTCTTAGCAGCCCACCACATAATGTACTATACCACCAGGGGAGGGCAAAAATGGTGAGAGTGCTGGTAAAGTCATCAAGGGATTGTAACCAATGTGTCACAGAATAATTTATATCTGAACTTTAAAATGGAAATCTAACTTGCTGTGTAAACCTTTACCTAAAAAGGGTGAGTTATATGTTGACTAACATAAGCACTGATGAACAAATTCTTATGCTTTTAAATGTTGACTGGTAATGTAAAAATTTTCTCCACTATTAACAAAAAATTGCTGTTGCTTGTATCCATCAAAGTGGCCCCTCAATGGACTTAGGTGTAACAGGGTAGAGCATCAGCTGAGCCTCTGCCATGTTCATGATCTCTGTGGTGCCTGTTCTGTCAATCCATCTTCTTAAGAGATTCCCTTGTGACCACACTTCAACTTGGTGTTCCAAGATGTGAGAGCAACATACAGGCACGAAGCAGGGTACCAATAGAGAGGTCTGGGGGGCCTGCCCTAATCCCAACTACGTGTACAGTCCCCCTTCCCCCAAAAGAATTCACCAGAGGACAGCACTGAAGCTACAGCTCAGAGAGGGACATATCTGATCAGAGCACACAGGACAAAATAAAGGGGGAGGAAGAGAGTGGAGCACATCCTGGTCCACCAAGCCTTGAGTACGATATCCCTGCTCAGAGCAGCCAATGCACAGAAAGGATCATGGGACCAGCCTCACTCCGAGCCATGACACCCCTCACTGACCCATAGCCCTGCAGGGATAACACTGGAGACACAGTTCGGGAATTGTACCCTATCTGACCCCACCACATTTAGGCAAAATACTAAGGGCATATAACAGAACGGCAAGGGGAGCCTCAGAGCAAGGAAGTCCCGAGGGAACAGCAAAAGTAGACTTTGGGGCCAGGGTGTGGCACCCCATCAGACCTGACCAGCAAACACTCCTCAAGGTCAACAAACAGACCTTGAACTATTCACAGACTTCAATTTTTCTGTCATTGGTATTTTGTTGTTGCTTTGCTTTGCTCCGGTCTATCTAGCTAAGATAGGTGGGTAAACAATCTGGAGGAGAAACCCTATGGTTCCAGAGGGATACGGGAGAAGGGGAGGCGGGGGAAATGAAGTGGGTAGTAACAAACCCAGGGACACGGGAATAACAAGGGATCCAAAATCAATGGCAAGGAGGGAGTAGGAGGCTTGGTAAGGCTTCATCAAGGGCAAACTAAGGGAGCGGAACGACTGAAACTCAAGTGAAGCCAAGCCTGATAGTGGGACAAGAGGAAAGTAAAAGGAACTAGAGGAAAGAACTAGTAGACAAAGGACATTTATAGAGGTCTAAATACAGGCGTGTACATATGTAAATATATTTATATTTACATTAGAGGATGGGGAAATAGATCTGTGTGCATATATTTATAGGTTTAGTATTAAGGTAGCAGATGAATATTGGGTCTCCATTCAAGTACTCCCTTAATGCAAGAAACCTTTGTTCTATTAAACTGGCATTTAATGATGCTCCCTTTCTTGACATGATCGCTGAAGACAAAGCAGGAGCATAAGCAAATGTAGTGAAGAAAGTTGATGCTGCCCAGCTATCAAAAGATATAGCATCTGGGGTCTTAAAGGCTTGAAGACAAACAAGCGGCCATTTAGCTGAGAAGCAACACAGTCCACATGGAAGAAGCACACCAGTCTGTGTGATCATGAGGCGTTGATGGGATCAGGTATCAGGCATCAAAGAAAAAAAAGCATATCATTGTGACTGAGGGGGAAAGTGGAGTGGGGACCTAAAGCCCATTTGTAGGCAAC
This sequence comes from Nesogale talazaci, assembly GCA_004026705.1. NCBI lineage: Eukaryota > Metazoa > Chordata > Mammalia > Afrosoricida > Tenrecidae > Nesogale > Nesogale talazaci. The sequence goes on along the minus strand of PVJH01003617.1, from coordinate 72,375 downwards.
TGGACATCCCTTTACAGAAGGGGGTCGGGGGGAGATGAGTCAGTCAGGGTGTAGTATAGCAACAATTAAACACACAACTTTCCTCTAGTTCTTTAATGCTTCCTCCCCTCCATTATCATGATTCCAATTCTACTCCACATATTCAGTTGGACCAGAAGATGTACACTGGTACAGATAAGAACTGGAAATACAGAGAATCCAGGACAGATATACCCCTCAGGACATTAATGAGAGTGGCAATCCCAGGAGGGGAAGGGTAATATGGGGTGGGAACCAATCACAAGGATATACATATAACCCCCTCCCAGGGGAGTGGACAACAGAAAAATGGGTGAAGAGAGATGTCGGACAGTGTAAGACATGACAAAGTAATAATATTTTATAAATTACGATGGGTTCGTGAGGGAGGAGGGATGGGAAGGGAGGGGAAAAAGAAGGAGCTGATGATACCAAGGGCTGAAGTACAAAGAAACTGTTTTGAGAATGATGATGGCAACAAATGTACAAATGTGCTTGATACAATGGATGGGTGTATGGACTGTGTGATGGGTAGGTTTGTTATGCCAACATGGCCACAGAAGATTGGTGGATCTGTTGTGACGGCACAGCCAATGAACACGCAAGATGAATTGAAGGGCAGATACAGGAAGTACTTTGCAAGTCCCGCCCCCTCTCTCTCTCTGTTGTTGTTTCCTGATCTTCGGACCAGAGAGCGGCCTTGTTGGTCCTGTGCTTCGACCTTCAAGCAACACTATCTGTGGGACACCTAATCGTGGACTGTGTCACTGTGAGTTGAGGATCCTTCAAGCACTACTTCGCCACGCTTCTGGGATATACATCTCTTGAGCTGGGGACTGTTGGACTCTGTTATCTGGCTGACTGTTGGAGACAGTTGGTGACTGCTGGTGACTGTTGCTCTGCCGTTTGCGGCCTGTAACCAGATAGCCTGGATTGCTCTACAGAGGACTATTCAGCGGCCTTCAAGAATTGAAGCACTGCTAGTCTTGTAGTTGCCTCATGCAAATGAGTTGCACCGAGCAATCTGTATTGCCTTATAGTTAACTTGTTATCTTTTTATCTTATATATCTTTCTCAGTATATAAACATATAAAAAGGCATTACTAGTGTCCTGAATTTTATTTCTCTAGAAGAACCCTGCCTGACACAGACTGAGATAATAGGTTTATCAGCCCCCAATTAAATGATTTTAAAAAGAAAGAAAAAAAAAAGGATTCCCTTGCCTTTGCTGCACTCTATGTCACCATACTTAGAGTTCTTAGGAGGGAGAGAGTAGTCCTTGGGAAGGCATTGTGGGGTTGATGAGCAGTCGCTTCCCTATTAAACTCTATTTTACAGTGGGGATAGTAGCTAGCTTCTCTGGCCCCAGTCAGTGAGCACTGGGTGACAGGAAGATGATGGTCAGTGTCTGGGCGGCCAGCAGAGGCAGACCACACAGGATCTTAAAGACCAAAGTAAAGACTTTGGGGTTTATTTTAGGTGCCATGCAACGTTCTAAGTGGTATATATGATCGAGTATATGTTTTTAGACTGTAGAGCTGTGGTTCTCAACCTGTGGGTTGCGGCCCCTTTAGGGGTCAAACAACCTTTCACAGAGGTCACCCAATTCATCACAGTAGCAGAATAACAGTTATGAAGTAGCAACGAAAATAATTTTATGCAATGCATGGATTGTGTTAAGAAATGTAAGAGCCCCCAATAAATGCACATTATTTAGCAAAATAGAATAAAATAAAAAGACATTGGGGGGAAAAAAGGAAAATAACTTTATGGTTGGGAGTCACCACACGAGGAACTGTACGAAAGGGTGGCGACATGAGGAAGGTGGAGAAGGCTGCGGGTGGTGTGTGGTGACAGAGACAAGTGCTCATCAGGACACGTAGCCCTGGGCAGAGAGCCCCTGCGGTGACCAGGAGATCACGGATGACTACGGGGCTGGCACATCACATTTCAAGTTTGCAGCAGTCAGTCAGCAGTTTACTGACTGTACTGCCCACTTTGGTCAGAATTCATTTGGGATCACACTAGAAAAGAGCTTACTCTTTTAACATATAGCCTGTATTGCTCTCGGTCTAACAATTCACTCAGAAATAGAACCATTTGCTTCCTGTCATACTTGGTATAGTTCTGAGTATCAGGGTCTCTGGGCAAAGAGGGCAGGATTCTTATGAAGCACAGCTAGGTTTTTCTTAATTTTTTAAATCAGTGTTAGCTTCTAAGTTTGCTTACTTACAAAAGTGACACTGTCATAGGAACTCCTGTGTGTGATTACATGCAAATGTTTCTTTATTTGAAATATGTATTAACCATGTGCCAGGCAAGGAACCCTGGTGATTCCGTGGATTAGGCAACAGGCTGCTAACTGCAAGGTCGTAAGTTCAAACTCACTAGCTGCTCTACAGAAGTGGGATGAGGCTGCCTGCTCCTATAAAGATCTATAGTTTCTAAAACCCCAAGTCAGAAGAAAGATGAGACTTTCTACTCCCATCCAGAGTTACAGCCTTGGAAATGCACAGGGGCAGTTCTATCCTGTCCCATAGTGTTGGTGTGATACAAGTGACTTGATTTCCTGAAGTTTGGTGTTTTGTTCTTATGGTGTGTGCCAGGCAGTTACTTAGGATGTGTTAGTCCGGGTACACTAGAAAAGCAAATTCACAAGCACGCATATGTACATAAGGTAGTGGTTTAGATGTAAGAGGAATGGAACATAGAGAAATCATCCCAACCCAGTCCAGCCCAAGGTCATAAGTCCGATATTAGCCATATGTCCGAAACCAGTCTATAAGGTCTTCTTCAGACTCACGAGGCACATGAAATAATGCCAGGACAATCACAGGCCAGAGTCTTGTGTATCCATGGTGGTAGAAGCATCTCAGCACTGGCAGGGGTCTCTCTGTAGCTTCTCAAGCATTTCAGCACTGGCAAGTCTCTAGGTGGCTTTTCTGGCTTCAGAGGTCTGGTTCCATCAGAGCAAGCCCTTGTGGCTTCTCTTCCGGCTCCTCCAGTTTCCAGGACTCAGAGTCCATCAGCATGCTGCCAGGTTGTCTTGTCCGTCTCCAAGAGAGTGAGCCTATAGTCTCTTACCTCTGCGGGGGAAATATTGCGAGATTTCCCAGAATTCTCAGAAGGCCATGCCCACACAGAAGTCTCAATTGGCTATCTTCAGATTGACAGGCTAGACTCCACCCTTAATCAAATTGGCACCAGAGTACTGACAGACACATAGGATAAGAAGTAAGTCTGTGATATTAAGGAGATTACAGTCTAAAAGTATATATAAACAACATCATAAAATGTGGTGAGTAGTATAACAGAGGTACATGTAAAGCAAAAAGTTCTATTAGGGAAGAAATAGCAGAAACCCTAGGGAGAAGAGCTGGCATGTATATAAAATTTTACAGAAGTACATGAGGCAAACAAAAAATTTCAAACCCACTTTAACACCCAACCACGATGGTGTTCTTCCTCTGATTACTTCAGGCTGAAGATATTTATCCCTTTCTAAGTTTCAATAAAAACTGGACGTACTGTTCCCTAACCATTGAAGCAGCAGTGCTCTGATTTGCCACGTCTATTATTGTCTTCAGCCCTTATTTAAATCTTTAGCTATCTTCAGGCTTTAATGAAACATGTCTTACTTTCTAACAAAAATGTATGTTTCGCCAAGGTAAGGGCCATCTCTAATGAATCATTCACAGAGGAAGAGCCCAATGAATGAATGCTACTCTGATTCAATGAGACTGAAGATGTCAAAGAAAGAGCTTCATGGGAGGATCAGGAGCGTTTACAATCTGCTTCTTACCCATCACTAGCTAGGAGAATGTAGTTGGTGCCTTTTTCTGGGCCTGAATTTCTTCTGTCAAAAGAGATGGGTAATAAACAATCTATATGGTTCTTGGAAGCTTTAAGCCTCCATGCTTCTATGACTAAATCAGTTTGAATTCTAATTCAATTATTAAAAGATCATCTTTAAGTCTATATTTACTACCTTTTACAACCTTCTTTCTCTTCCAGTTCCAATTTTTCTGAGCAATTAAAAGGCCAGGCCATATAATTTCATTTAATATTATAACTAACATAAATGGGATGGGGGGGGTAGATATCTAAAAAGCATTTAATTATCAATCCTTAAAAGTTTTAATTTTGACCTTAAAACAGTTAGTATGTAGGCTAATACCCAGGATAGAAGAGTTAATTGTTCTATTTCAAGTATATTATATGGAAGCCAGATAATACTGGCATGCACATTACAGACTACTATCCTTTGTTTTCCTAATGATAGGTTTGAACATTAAGTTTAAACATTTTACAATGTAGTATATACACACACAAAACCCACTGCCATTGTAGTAGCTCTATATAGGATAGAAAACTAGGGTTTCTAAAGCTGCAAGCAGAGAGCCACATCTTTCTCCCAGAGGGCTCAAATGCTGGACCTTCTCATTAGCAGTGCCACAAGGGCCCCTTAGAGCATGTCTACTGAAAGACCCCAAACTCTGCATTTACACAAGAGATTGCTAAATTATACAACATGTATTTTGTCCACTTTTGATTTTGTAACAAAACTTCTTCCTCAATGAACAAGAAGAAACAACTGCTCAATTATAAATATATTTTCTCTTACAACTCAGATAGTTTAGCAATTATCAGACAAAGGAAATAGAACCATTGGAGAAGTGATTACAGTGCTAACTTTACAGTCACTAACTCTTTTGTTGAATCACATTAGAGAAATTGGTTGTGTTAAGAACTAGTGCTGGCAAAAGTAATTGTGATGCCCAAGGATGGGACACAGGCTCGATGACCATAAAAACGATGCCAACTCTACCTTTTAAACAGGGAAGTGTATTATTAGGCAGGCTTGGCTGAAACAATCCACTACCCACAAAGCTACTTTAATGTACTGTCTCTATTGAAAATCACAGTAATCCAACGATACATTACAATATTTTCCCATCACTGCAGCAATTCCCACTACAGACAACACTTTGTCTGCAACAAAGAAGCCTCACATACTATGGGTGCAAAAACCCCAATCATGACTTGTCCTGTAGGGCTGCCAAGAGGAACATCTGTGTGCTCGACAGTACACAAAACTGGTTCTTTTCTCTTTTTCTTTCTTTCTTTCTTTTTTGTCTTCTCCCCCCTCCCAGACAATAAACTGTGTGACTGCTTAGTAAGGAAATGATAGTCCATCCCCTTTCTCTTTTCTTTTACTCATTTGTTTGTTTGTTTAGCATGACAGCCAGATAACCACATCTGCCACTTAAGTCCAAATCATGAAAACACAATCAATTTTATTTTCTGATTTCATATGAGTTGAGAGGTGATAGGCATAGAGATGCTCACTGTAGTTTTATTTGTAACAGAACTGATTTAGAAGTAGCCTAAATATCCAACTCTAGAGGATCGATTAAGTAGGTTAGGATATAGTCCTATAAGAAAAATAAGATTTTAGGAGAATGATAAAAAGAACATGTTCATTATAGAGTTATAAGTGAAAATGGAAGATTGGAAAATATAATAGCAACTTAACTTCTAGATTAAAGTCCAAAATAATATATTTTCGTGGCAGTCATGTGCTTATGTTTATTTTATGATTGAAATGTAGGGGTGGAGTCTAGCCGGTTCATCTGGAGATAGCCATGGAGTAGCCAATGAGGCCTCTGTGTGGGCATGGCTTTCTCCTGATATGTCTGGGAAATCTCGCGATATTTCCCTCGTGGAGATGAGAAGCTATCTCCCTGGTTGTTGGGAGTTAGTTCTCAGAGACGATGAATCACGGACATGACAAGATGGCAGCGTCCGAGAAGCTGGAGGAGCTGGTGGAGAGACCACATGGCTTTGCCCTGATGGAGTCAGACCTCTGAAGCTGGGACGGCCACATGGAGACCTCCGCCAGCAATGAGTTGCTTCTGCCACCATGGGATGCTGTTGATGGACCCTGAGCCCTGGAAGCGAGGAGCCAAGTGGAGAGCCCTGGATTCTGCACCTACTGGCCTGTGACTTCATGAGTCGGAAGGAGACTTGGTAGACTGAATTTGGGCATATGGGTTAATATCAGACTTATGACTTTGAACTGGGCTGGGCAGGGATGTTTTCTCAATGTCCTGTTCCTCTTGTATAGAAACCTTTTCCTTATATCCATATGTGTATCTATGAAATTTGTTTCTCTAGTTTACCCGGGCTAACACAATTTTTAAGCATTACAAAACTAAGAAAGCCAGTATTATCTCACGATATTGGGAAATCTCTCCATTTTATGTTCTCAATAAGCAATATCATGATAGACAAAATACTGATGTGGCGGAGGGACCACAAGCCATGCTGAAGGAACTAGCAGTAAAGAAAAAAATCAATAGACAGTTTTACATTTTTAGCATTTTGACAAGCTCTTTTAGCATTTTGACAAGCTCTTTTGATTCAAAATGTTACAAAGCAAAGCTATGGCCCTGAGGAACAAACCTTGGTACGTTCGTTGCCTCAAACACATGGGACAGCTGTACGATATATAAAGACTTCTGAAGGACTGATCCTCCGAGTTATGAGGTTGGCTATGAGTAATGAATATACGTGGATTGCCAGGAAAAGGAGTGTCCTTCTTGGAAGAAGTACAGTCAGAGTACTTGTTGGACGTGAGGATGAAGAGATTGTCTCACACACTTTGGACACGTTCTCTAGTCCTTAGAGAAGGTCATCATACTTGTTACAGTCGAAGGTCAGTGAGAAAGAGGAAGTTCATTAATGACATGGACTGACAGAGAGGTCGTCACAATAGGTTTAAGCATAGCAATTTGTGAGGAAGGGGCAGCATTTTATATGACTATATATGGGGTCATCATGAGTCTTAGCAACATGGTTCTGGTTTTATAATCAGAAAAACAACTGTATTGCCTCGGAATAAATGGAAAAATTAAATTTATTATCCTTAAGATATAGAATAACTCATTCCTTTTAAAAAATATTTTACTAGCTCTTAAAAAATTGTCACCTAGAAAAATCACATCGTTTTCAGGTGAAAGCTGTAACAAGTGACCAATAGGAATTGGGATGGGGACGTGGAATAATAATTTAAGAGACAGAGAACAGAAACATGGAGTTAATCACCTTAAATAGTAGTCAGCAATGACAATAGTTTTAATTGCTCATTAAAATTGAAACAGGAAGGGGAAGAACAATGTAAAGGGTGGTAGATACAGATTTAGAGATGAATTTTAATAGTTAAATGGGAGATAGAACTGATATAGTCATATAAGCATGAAGGCTTGAGACCTCTGAAAAAATAAGTATCTCATCAATGCAGAAATACTTATAGCTGACTGATAGTTTTTATACACTAGAAAACTGAGTAAAATGTACTACTAATTTTTAGTAGTTGAAGTCAGTATAGCTACAAATAACGATAGTTTGTTTTTTTGTGTGTGTGTTTGCTGATGTTAATGGCAAATGGTAAATAAATGTTTTTTCTTTAAATAAAAGATGATATAAATAGTTCTCGTTTTATTTTTACCTTTGCCCTGTTGACAATGCTTTATATTACTTAACTGGATGAGTACAAAAACTACTTCTAGTTTACTTTAAAGGATGAAAAACTACTTGCTAAGACTTTACATGAAGTCTATTTACAAACAACTATTAAACAAATGAAAAGACAGAGAAGGCTCTATGGAGTGGCACTGGCTGAGTGTGCGGCATTCAACACTCCCACTGCACAAGTGGTACAACGCCTCCTGGGGTGCGCTCTGGATGTCCCTGTGGCTTGCTATGTACAACAGAGTGGGTGGTTTTTTTAGGGATATTTCTCTAGAAGCCAAGTCATCTATTTCTCTGTTGACTAGTAAATGCAAATAAAATTGAAAATGGAAAGACAAAGTAGGTAAGTGGAGACTTGTCAACAAATATAATGCAACTTTGAAAGTCTGCAAAGCTTCCTTATTTATGTAATAAATGTTTATTTTTAATAAACAGTTCACTAGTGAAAGAGCATTTAGCAAATCAAATGTTAATATTATATTACCAATACACTGGTAGTTGTTATGCTGTAGAAATAGGTACTTTCGCCACATCCTGGACTGCTTGTGCTTTTTTATGTTAATAAATGATGCTCGCCTAACTTCTACTACTTGCCAGACATGTGCTCTGCACATCACACGTGACCTTGTTCGTCACATACAAGTAACAGTAGAGGTGGGCATTGCAATTATAACCCCATTTTCAAGAGAAGAACTTGACATGTTCTCTAGTCATGCAATAGGTAAATAGTACAGCTAGGATTCAAATGCTTGCCTCTCTGATTGCAAAGTCTTTATTCTTTTTATTACATTATTAAGTGAAGTACAACTGAATGCAAAAATTCAGAAATAGTTCGTGTTTAACATTTTAATAAGTAATGTGACCAGATAAAGAAAAAATAGTTTCAGTGCCCTCAAAAACACTAACAAATGCACATTTATGTAGAGAAATTATATACAAGTATAGTTTGGACATAAGCAAATTTATATACGACTAAGCAATTTTGTTGTAAATCTGGCCAAAATGCCTATTAGTCTATCAATTTGTGATTTAACTGACTAGAGGAGCTGGACTATAGATTCAATTATTTAACTGTGTTTTCTTATCAGGAAAACTTAATTTAATCACATCAACAAATGGGAAACATTTTTTTTCTTTCTTTTACCCACCACCTCCACCCCTGCTGCATCACTGCCCTGGTGGGAGTAGGAAGTCCAGCCTTGCTCCTTAAGAGCTATTGCTGGATTTGAACCATCAATCCTGTAGGCCGCAGCCCCGCACACAACCACTGCACCACCAGGGCTCAGCTGGGAAACATTTTTTACATACATTTTTCAAATAAATATTTAAGATGGTAAAATCAAACAATGAAATCTAAGAGTGCTTACTTCCAGGATTCTCTCAACGTCCTGAGTTGGTTGTGGAAGTATAGAAGAATTATAAAATAAATTGTATGAGCAATATTGCAAAAGAAAAAGACAAAAAAGAATTTCAGGCAGGTCTCAGTCATTATTATGAAATTCAGTTTCTGCCTTCGCAGAAAGAAGGTGGGTGCAAGACAAGCTATAAGAAGGGTTGATAACTTGCTATAGCTGTTGAATACAAAAATAAGGATCTGGTATGTAAACTCTCACCTAATTTGCAATAAGCAAAAAATCCAAAGAAGGAAAAGAAAATTTCTGATATTAACTATTCCAAGAAGAGCATACCTTTTAGTCTTCTGGTCTTCTCCCACAAGATCGTTATTCTTTCTGTAACCAGACACTTGCCTCCATTTCCTATCAGCTAAACCACTCTATTTCATTCTTTACTAACAAACCAATGAAACGTAAATGGTAACAAGGTTGATGAAAATCTTTTACGAGGAGCTGGAAGTATTATTTCTTCATTTTTAATAAGCATGTGAAGCACTTGAGGAGGGGTTGAAAAACTAACTTCTCGGTTGTATCCCCACACATGCTGATTCTCCACATTTGGGATGAGATGAATGGACTACACATCGAGCAACAATTTCTAGTAAGCACACACATTTTAATACAGAAGTTTTGTGGCATTATAGGAAACTATACTCTATATATGAGGTATTACTATACATATCTTTTGGTTCTTTGGTTTAAAACTTTTTGTGCTTTGTTTTTAACACCAGTTCACCTTTGTAATTTTCTCTTTATTGACGTCCCTACCTCCCCCAATTTCAGTCCCTTCCATCCACCCCCAATTAGAAGACAGTGAAAGGTATTATAGGGGTTCTGAGTCCCATGGGTAGTTAGGAAGAGGACAGAAACCAAAACAATCACTAGATGCAAGACTAACAGACAACGAGTGGCCGTGTCCACCATCACTGAGCCTGCTGGGAGGGGTCAGAGTGAAAGCTTCAGGCTGGTCCTGAAGGTGGGAGGTAGATTTGGGCCTAGAGGAGGAGTGGGTCAAGAAAGAGGGCACACTTAGCATGAAGTCATCTCCATGGTGTTCCTGGTTTAGCTGACTCATGGGTGGAATGGCATTGTTGACAAAGAAAAACAAGAATCTTCAGCTTTTCAATGAATTCACTTCCAGATCAAGAAGTAGAATTGATCAACTGTGAGATCAGAGGTACCAGGCATTTCTTTTTGTCCTTACCACTTATCTCAGCTTTGGGCGTCTCCTCTCCTACCACTGAGACTGGGCTTGGATAGTTTTCGGATCTTCTTGCCATCCAAGTAGTGCGTCTCAAATGGATGCCCCTCTTTATACATGAATTTCATTTTCCCGGGCTGAGGAGCGGTGTGTAGGAGGGGCTGGGGGTTAGCAGCAGGAGCTGGGTGAAGGCAGGGGCCTTTTTCATGGATGTTAGTAAAAGGAATTCCTTTACTTACCCACAAAACTTAAAAAGAGTATGTTGCTAGCTAATGAGAATATGAAAGAGCTTCAAAAAGCTTGTGGGAAACAGAATTAAAAGATACCGTGTATACTTGAGTATAAGCCGATCTGAATATGAGCCAAGGGACCTAATTTTACCACAAAAATTGCATTAAAATGTGCTGAATAACTCGGCAAATACATGAGTATATATGGTGATAGGCTTTTCTATGACCTTACGAAGCACCTTTGCTTTCAAAGTTTCTCTGACAAATTTTGCTTTTGACCTCAGTCTTGCTGGGCTGGAGTATATAGAAGAAATTTTGAAAGAAAATAACAGTGGACACGTGGTGGCAATGTCCTGCTTCCAGGCACAGGAAAGGAAAGTCAGAAGCTGCAGCACCTTTCCCCTTTCCCCATCTCCCAAGGTGGCTGGTAGCTTTCCCACAGGATCAGGTTGCTGATCTAGGCACACAGACACACCCGAGGTGATAATTCATTTAGATTTAAACTACTTTTTTTCAAAGCCAACTTTTCCAGACAATGCATCACCTACATTTTAAATGGCGGGTGAAATTCTACCAGCACTCTCAAAATAAGGGACAAGGAGGAGCATTGTACTGGCCAAAGGAAATGAAGCAAAGTAGTGACAGCACTAGCAAGCCATAGTACCCTTGGGGTAGAAAGAATTGTTGAAAGAGTTTTCTCACACAAGAAATGCAGTGAAGCATACATCAGTTTTCTTTAGTTATTTTTAGAACCTAGGTATTGAAATAATGAAGAGGCCATATCATTTATGAATATATATAATCCTTTCTCCCACTATTAGACAAATCAGTGAGGCAAACCTATGCTTAAAAATAAAATAGAGGGCTGAGCCCCAGTGGCGTAGTGGTTGTGCGCGGGACTGGGGCCCACTGGGATGGAGGTTCAATTCCAGCAGTGGGGCTGGGCCTCCTACTCCCACCACCGGAGAGCAGTGATGCCCCAAAAAACAAAACAAAACAAAACAAATAAATAAAATAAAATAGAAAATTTAAATCCAGTGAGTAGACCTCAATTTCTGATGCTAATGATAGGATTTGACTCAAAGAAAAGCTAAGAAATGCAATCTCTGGCACTAACACTATAAATGTAATCATAGTGGGTTAGGCCGGGTTGACTAGGGAAACAAATTAAGAGGCACTCTTATGTACGTAGGAAAGAGCTTTATTTCAAAGAGCGTGCTGTTCCATATTGAGAAAACACCCAGCTCAGTCTGGATGTAGTCCCTAAGTCCATTATCAGCCCATATGCCCTATCCTAGTCCATAAATTCCTTTTCTGACTCCTACAGCACATGCAATGGTGCTGAATGCAGGAAGATCAAAGGTTGGTGAGTGGAAAGTCTTGTGGATTTAATGCTGTGGAAGCATCTCAGCATTGGCTCCTCCAGCGCTGAGCGTGGCTCCTCAAGGGCAGGAAGGTGAAACAGAGAGGAAGTTCCCAGAACCCTCATGAGAAGGCCACGCCTACAGGGAAGCATCATCAGGCTGTGACCTGACAGGCTGGACTCTCTACCCCTGGACTTACTGATCAAGTTGACGTGAAATTATATGACTACCACAATTTGGAAAGATATGAAAATCCTCAAATCTCCCAATCTTTCTTAAATTTCCAATGTGGCCCCTTAACATCTGGAGCCATTGCTGTATCTCACTTTATGTTTTCCCAACCCCCAGCTGGAGAGAGACACTCCAAACAACACAACACTGTAACTCCTCTCTACCTTCCCTCCATCTTCGTATGCAATCTTGTGTATTTGTACAATCTTGAACCCAGACAGGGCTCTTGAGCCTTCAGCAATTATGACAAGGAAGACACCAGTAGGACAACAGGACACTAGTATAAAAATTATATTCTATATGAAGAAAGCCATGAAAGAAAAAAAAATTAAAAGAAATCAAAGTTAACCAATGGTTGCCAAAGGTGAAGGGGAAAGAGTGTATGTCAGAATAAGCTGGGAAGACGAAGGGGGATTGTGGAGTGGAGACCCAAAGTTCATCTGTAGGCAACTAGACATCCCTCTACAGAATGGTGGCAGGGAAGAGATGAGCCAGTTAGGGTGTAGTGTAATGCCAATGAAACATACAACTTTCCTCTAGTTCTTGAATGCTTCCGCTCCCCCTGCCCTAATCATGACCCCCTCCTCGCCCTATCATGACCTCAATTCTACCTTACAAATCCAGCTAGACCAGGGCATGTACACGGACACAGATAAGAACTAGAAACACAGGGAATCCAGGACAGATAAACCCCTCAGGACCAATATTGAGAGTCTCCATTACAGGAGGGTAAGTGTAAGATGGGGGTAAAAAGGGGGAACCGGATTACAATGATCTACATATAACCTCTCCCCAAGGGGATGGGCAATGGCAAAGTGGGTGAAGGGAAACACCAGTCAGTGTAAGACATGACAAAAGAACAATAAGACGTTTAACATTCCAGAAATTTCTGGCTAAGTGTCCACCTCCAGGTGATGTCGATATCCACCTGGCTTTGAAATATTACTAGTTTTGTTTTGTTTTTAATTCTGAAACTTCTGTAAAGAAAGGTGAGAGGACTAGTACTAGGTGCCTGAAGTCAGGGTTGCTTGTTTCCAGGTCAAGGTGAATGTGCCTAAGAGTCCTCAAGAATACTAGTGCTTTAATTAAATTGCTCAAAGCTGCTCCCTAAGCAGCAGATCTATATTTGTACACTTTTATAATTTGAAGTTAATTAAAACAGCTTCTAGGCTGCTTTTTAAGTGCTACTAAGCAAATGAATACTTTAAATTATTTAACAGATTATTCTAACTATGACTAAAATGAGAGAAAAACTTCATGTTATCCATTGATAAAAGGAATTTTGATTACAAGACCTACTCTTAAAAACAAACAAACAACAGTAACAAAAAGCGCGCTGTTGTATGTTCCTAACCTAAATCACCTGGGCAGGGTGCAAAAATTTAAAAAGGACTAACAGGAAACGCAAATAAAACTTCAACATCCTTCCATTCATTGTCTATATTTTTAGGAGGAATCAATAACCCTATCTCATTCAAAGTGGCCAAGATCTAAGATTAAAAGTTCAGTCCCTCCACCTCTTTGTCCCCAATTGTCATCTTCATACTTCAGTTAGATGTTGTTGTTAATACCAAGGGCTATTTCCCCAGCTGTGAAGTCAAGCTAGCAGCTGCCTTAGCAAACCATGCCAAACCTACACCAATACATAAAGACAGCTGCCTTGCCTGTCCTTACAGATGAAAGAAAAATACTAAAGGCCTAGAAAATCTTTACTACTGGCAATGTTGTGAAGGCAGCTGCTTGCTGGCCTGTCATACTGCTGTAGCGTGTGCTAAGTGACAATAGCTACAAGAGATGAAGAATGAAGATGACTAATTGCTACTTTTAACATATTCGGTTTCAAATTGTTTTCATAATGGGATATTACATTGGTTTTGATTGCATAGGATTCCTTACCATTATATAAATGGTCCTGTGTCTACTTTAATTTTAATACATAAAGCAAAAAAAGAGCCTTAGAGATATGTCCATAATTTAAGAGTCACCATTAGCAAATGATAGCCTAACCAACTGCTACAAAGATTCAAAACAATGAGAATCACTTAAGATATATTAAGATTTCAAAGGGGCAATTTGATGGGAACAAGCTTTTGCAAACAGGAAAAGTATTTGCTTCATTAAATAGTGCTCTTTGCATAAATTCATTATGGAATAAAGGTCAATTTAGAGTTTATATACACAACTTTATTTCTGTTTTTGAAATTTTTAAAACTTAAAGCAGAACATATGATCACTATGATAGCTGCATTTTCTGTGAAACATTTAAAATTCACTTAAAACTTAGGATAAACATATAAAATGGCAAGTGTATAATTCAGCGATGGTGGACTGTAGTGATTAAAAAAGTCCCACTCTCCCTCTATCTAGATAAGATAGGATAAATAATCAATCGGGTGGAGAAAACAACTGGACCAAGGGGGGCTGGGATGGGGGTGACCTAGGAGAGGGGAAGGTGGGTAGGGGGGTGGGGTGAGAAAGGAAATGGATGTTAACAAACCCAGGGACAAAAGGACAAGTGATTAAAATAGCTGGCAAGGAGGATGTAGAATGCCTGGTAGGGCTTGATCAAGGGCAATGCAACTGAGAGGAATTACTGAAACCCAAATGAAGGCCGAACATGATGATGGGACAAGAGGAAATTTTTAAAAATAGAGGAAGAGCTAAGAGGCAAGGGACACTTATAGAGGCCTAAATACAGGCATGTACATATATAAATATATTTATATATAAGGATAGGGAAACAGATCTATGTACATACATTTATATGCTAAGTATTAAGGTAGCAGATGGACAATGGGCCTCTACACAAGTACTTCCTCAATGCAAGAACACTTTGTTCCATAACCTGGCATTCTGTGACGCTGACCTTTGTATACAATAGCTAAAGACAAGATGGGTGCATAAGCAAATGTCGTGAAGAAAGCCGATGGTGTCCAGCAATCAACAGATTGGTGTCTTAAAGGCTTAAAGATAAACAAGCGGTCATCTAGCTGAGCAGCAACAAAGCCCACATGGAAAAAACATACCAGCCTGTGTGATCATGAGGTGTTGATGGGATGAGGTATCAAGCATCAAAAACTTGTATCACTGTGAATGATGGGAAAGTGCAGAGTGGAGACCCAAAGTCCACTGTAGATAATTGAACTCCCCATACATAAGGGTCATAAGGAAGAGGGAGGTGAGCCAATCAGGGTGCAGTGTAGCAATGATGAAGTATACAACTTTCCTCTAGTTCAGCGGTTCTCAACCTATGGATCATAACTCCTTTGAGGGTCAAACAACCCTTTCACAGGAGTCACCCGATTCATAACAGTAGCAAAATTACAGTTATCAAGTAGCAACAAAAATAATATTATGGTTGGGGTCAGCACAACTAGAGGAACTGTATTAAAGGGTCACAGCATTAGAAAGGTTGAAAACCACTGCACTAGTTCTTTAATGCTCCCTCCCACCCCCCATCATGATCCCAATTCTACCTTACAAATCTGGCTAGACCAGGGCATGAACATTGGTACACATAAGACCTGGAAACCCAGGGAATCTAGGACAGATAAACCCCAATAATGAGAGTAGCAATACCAGGAGGGGAAGGGAAAGGTGGGAGGAGAAAGGGGGAATCAATCACAAAGATCTACATATAACCCCCTCCCAGGAGGACAGACAACAGAAAAGTGGGTGAAGGGAGATATTGGTCAGTGTAAGACATGAAATAATAGCAATAATTTATAAATGATCAAGGATTCATAAGGGAGGGAGGGAGGGAGGGAGGGGGATAATGAGGAGCTGATAACAAGGGATCAAGTAGAAAGACAAGGTTTTGAAAAGATGATGGCAACAAATGTACAAATGAGCTTGACACAACGGATGGATGTATGGGTTGTAGTAAGAGCTGGATGAACTCCCACTAAAATGATTTTAAAAAATAAAGTCAAAATAAAACCCCATGCTCTGGAGGTAATTACTACATTTGCATCTATCCTTTCTATTTCAAGGATCAATGGACTTTTTTTGCTGACAACCATACTGAATGTCAAAAATATTTTGTTGCTGAAAATAGTGCACTATCACTATAATATGATGGACATTGAGAATAACATCTCACTTGTATAAATAAAAGTTATTTAAGAATTATGGACTAGTTAAAATGTATTTCACAGATTTGTTCTATCCTTCATGAAAGGGTATAGAAATCCACAGAGAAATGCATTTTCCCTTATGAATGATACCCTTAGTTCAACTTCTAAATTATTCTAGCTTCAGGGTCATTTTTTAGAATTCTGCTTACCCGCTGCCGACAGAATTTTCTATTAATTGCCTCTCTTCTGCAAGAAAATGGAATGTTTTACAGTAGAATACTATATAACAGCTCTAGTGAATGAACTAGAGATAAATGCATTTATTTGGAAAGAAACAAAAACAAAAACAAAAAATGGAGTGTTAAAAAATTAGAGGAAACATTTAAAATACATGTTTAAATCAAGAATCATACAGTTAATAGTGTTATAGTCCTTTATGCTATGTATACATCTAATAAAATAAAAAACTTGAACTGAAGCATATGCCCCATATTCAAAATGGTGTCAGCTGTTATGGCGACAAAGGTAAACAGTATTGTGGAGTTGAATTAAGTGGATGTACCACACAGAGCTTGGTATTCGATAAATCTTGCTGTGTTCTCTACATAGGCATTGGCTGGGGTGGGGCTGTGGGGTATGGTCAAGGCTTATTTCCCATGGCAATTTTTTTGTTGAATTAAGATTGCCAAATCCCTCTAGATAAACACTTTTTATGGATTACTGAGGTAGTAGATGGTCTCGTCTCACTGGCAGGGTCAACATAGCTACCCCAGAGGACAAGAAGAGAAAATTGCCCCAGGGAATTTCTGAAGCTGTAACTGTGTAAGGGAGTCGAAAGCCCTTCCTCTCTCAGAGCAGCTAGTGGTTTTGAACTACTGACCAGGTGGATCACAGCCCAACATGCACCATGAGGGCTTCTTAAATCTTCACCTCTACAAGATAAATTATTTTAAAATGCTCACAGGAAGTTTTCCACCACGAATCAATAGCTTTACGCTACACTGCATTAGAACCCTGGTGGTGTGGTGGGATAAAGCAATGGCAAGACTGCTAAAGACAGTTCAAACCTGCCAACCCCTCTATGGGAGAGAGATGAGGCTGTCTGCTTCCAGAAAGATACAGCCAGTCCCAAGGTCTAAATGACAGGGCTTCAAAAAGTTCATGGGAAAATGTTTTGGAAGGGCTGAGCTTGCGGTGAGCAGGCCAACGTAAAACCACACCACCACCAGGGCTCCCCATTGCACAGGATAGACGGTGTTTGGTTCAGCTGTACACACACAGCTGTTAACAGTAGAAACGGATTCAATCACATCTATTAACAACTACAACATGGCTGGAGCACGGCAGAGATCATGAGGCCATGTGGATGAGGTTAAGGACCAGAGAAGGGCATAGATGCAAGCACAACTAAGAGGAGGAAGAATTGTATTTTGAGCATTTCTGATATTCCCCAGTATACACCAAAATCACAAGCATGGTATTTGAGTTCTGTGAGGCCATTGTGATGAATTTTCAAACCCAGCAGAGACACAGAGAAGCATTGGGAAAGACGGTTGGCGTCAGGATCAGCAAAGAAGTTTGAAAGGTGGAAGGAAACATGTCTGCCCTCTCCTTCACAAATATGGGCCTTAGGTTGATGGTGAGTTTGATTCTCTTTCCCCCTTGTAAAGCGAAAAGGAAGTCAGATATGGTCTACACGCCCTTTGAGCACATGGCTCAAGTGTGTTAAAGAGGGTTGGTAAGATCTTAAAGATGAGTCTAGAATAAATAATAGAAGGAAGATCACAGACACATGACTGACACAAAAATTCTGAAGTTGGAATGTCATATGGTTCAGCATTTTCAATTTTAAGGAAACATCTTGGTCTCAGCAAGTTTTTATCTTGCTGGATCTCAAAAGTATCATGCAAAGAACAGCTAGTTCAAAAATTCTCTTCTGCAAGACCAAAGCTAATGAAGAGGACTTTATGGGATGGGTACTTGTGGATTTTCCTTACCAATATGACCCAGAAAGCCAAGTCCAATCCAAATGATGGCTTCCAAGGAGATCTGTTGGATCAGTTAAATCCATGACAAATAGGTCATTTCAGAACGTCATAGAGACTGTTTTTAGAATTATAAAAGGGTAATCTTGAAAGATTTTCTGCAGGGACACAGGACAATCATGGGGAACTTACTAGGAGGCATGTTTTAGAAACAAAACTGCATGAGTGAGGGGGAAATAAAGTCAGGAAAACGGCACCAAAGAAATTTTTCTCATCATGACACATCATTCTGCTCATTCTTCAAGGATACTAAGGGTCTAAGAGAAATTCATTGGGATACCTTACCACATCCACCTTTGATTCCTGCTCTTGTCTTTTTGTTTTGTTTCGCTTTGAGTCCCAGGGGTCTACCTGACTTGCGGAAACTACCTGATTTCTTAGATACTGCTCCGGGTAAGTGTTATCTAAGATTAAATGAGCAAGCGTCTGCTCTGTTAAGGCTCTGGAGTTAAGGCTCTGGAGTTGCAATATGAAAAATATTTTGATTATACCAAACCAACTGTCATCAGATTGAGTCCAATTCCTGGTGATCTTATAGGACAGGGTAGGGCAAGACTTTTACTGTTTATGGGAATAGAAAGCCTTGGCTTTCCCCCTTGGAGTGGCTGATGGTTTTGAACTGCTTTCTTTTAGCAGTCTAATGTATAACCGTTACACCACCAAGGTTTTGAGATTTCCCAACACTGCCAATAATTCAAAACATCTGCCCTGTGACTTCCACCTTGGGACTCCTTCCCAACCATTGCATTTTCTCTGGGCCCAGTGTCTTTAGCAGACACTGCTATTGCACTGTTCTCTTTCTACTTCCATTTCCTCATTCCTAACGGAGCCCTCTTTAGTTTGGATAGCCATGCTGATATTTTTAGGGAATACTGGCTGTAATCCCAATCCCAGGTAGATGTCAGGACCAGGTCAGGTATACCAGGGCTATCAGGAAGGCTCCACGCACCGAAGGAATCTTGCTTGGGGTTTAATGTACTATGGCCATTGTTTTTCAAGTTTTAAATTTTATCTCTTTACATGTGCTTTGTAAATGTTGCCTGATGGGAAAATGAAGCACGATCGCAGGGCCTCCCAGTCCCACTTCCTCGGTTAGGTTTCCTCAGCAATCTGCTCAACAGCTGCCCCTGTTCAAATCAACTAGTGGTAGCTGGCATGGTGCATCAGTTGGGGAGAGCGTTGTCACCCCATCCAATCCACCCCCAGGGAGGGCTTCAGTACCCCCACGGGGTGATGCATGCACTTTGTGGGCTTCAATGGAAGGCCGGAGGAGGCCCTTCCTGTTCCAAAATCGGAGCCCTGGTGTATTCAGCTGGTGAGTTGGCAGTAACTTCTGACCCCCACTCGAGCGGGGCACTTCTCTGTGTGCTTGATATGAAGCTGGAATGCCCTGAGGTTGAGTTGGGAAGGTGGGACCAGGAGAAGGTCAGATTAACTTTCCTGCTCTACCTAGAGTGGTGATCATTTGCATTTTACATTGGGTCTTGAAAATTATGCACCCGCCAGCTCTGATACATCTTGAACAATCTAAATTAACCATGTCACTTTTTCAAAAACCATGCCAATGATAGCTTTAAATCTGGGCACAGGATAAAATGCTGACCAAACATATAGAAAGGAATACCTGCAAGTAAATATTTTCTTACCCTTAAAAAGAATATGAGCCCTGGTGCTTTAGTGGTTACACGCTCGACTGCTAACCATGAGTTCAGTAGCTCTCTGGGCAAGAGCTCCTCAGTTACAGTCTGAGGAGTGACAATCCTGGAACCCCTGGGGCAGTTCTCTGATAGGGTTACCAGAACTGACTTGATGTACACATGGTATGACATTTTCAAAAGTAGTAAGAGAGATATTATAAAATCTATTATAGCAACTTTGGAAAATAATTTCCCATTGCTTTGAAATATCCTGAGCCTTACCCCCTTTCCCTCAAATGAGTTTTATTAATTATACAGTCCAAACTAAAGTCAAACTACTAAAAATCCCACTCTTTAAAAAATATGGTAAAATATCTTCAGTGATTTCCATAATCATAGATTAGAAACAATAAAGCTAGTCACCTTCCAGTCACATCTAATTCTTGGTGACCTCCACATATGATGGAGGAGAGCTATGCTCCATGGGATTTGCCAGGAAGGGCTGGTTTTTCTGAATCCGCTTGTCTCTGGGTGGATTTGAATTGTAAACTTGGTGGTTAACAGCTGAGTACATCAGCCATTAGTGCCACCTGGGGACGAGAAATAAATAGATATGTAGACAGGAACAACTTAATTCATATAGATAAATTTCCATGAGAAATTAGAAAAAAATACCAAATTCCTAATAAGATTACTTTTGTTTCTCACTACAATTTCATCCTTGCCCAAATCAAGCTCTTCATTATTGAAATGCATACCGCATATTTAAACTTAGAGAAGTGTGAATGTATTCTATTTGGAAAAAAAATGGCATTGACTAGTTCTCACAAAGAATGAGTGATGCTCTTCCTTTAGGAGCATTCTGAGATCCAGATGCAGTCTCGCAAACAGGCTAGATGCGGAACGCTCCCCTGCACACAGCAAAACCAGCCGTGAAGCCCCTTGTTCTCCCTCCTGGAGCCCTTCCGACCCCCACTTTGAGTCCGGGTCTCACACAGGCCAGGTCCACACCAGGAGGGCTCCCGCGTTCTCCTGGGCAGGTGACGTTGTCCACACATTGCTCAGCCCTCCCTCGAGAGCTGCCTACTTCTGCAAAGCAAATGACCTATTTCTGGAGAATCGTAATAACAACAAGAAGACTAGAAAGGAATATTTACAATTTGATAAATTCCTGTTAGTCAAAATATTCGAGAACAGGTCAGGGACAAAAAATTTTCATCAGATGAGGGAGGAGAGGGGAGGGGTAAGGGAGGGCTGGTATTGTGGTGTCTTGGAAAAACAAAACTAAACACCATTAAAACATATGCTTATCACTCTTTTAGAAATAACTTGGGGTAGTGAGAAAATTAATTAAACATTCTTTAGACGCCACGGGGCTGAAGTCAGTGCTCTGACTAACAGAGCAGCTGCCAGTGCCGAGTGGGCTCCTGTCCCCATCCTGCTCTGACCTCAGTGCAGAGCCTGAGAACCTGTCAGGAAGGTGCTCTCACACTGGAAGACAGCGCTCAGCAGCTGCATGAGCTCAGCAGGCGGCAGCCGCTTTCTCTCTTAAAAAATAATAATACGATGCCACTCTGGTTGCATATTTCATGATGCAAGGGATAGGAGACCTCTCCTTGTTGCTGCAGAGGAAGGACCATGAGCTTTCCCTCCCCAACCCTGGGGCATTCTGCAGTTGTCTGCAGGGTCGGGAACTCCACTGAGAACTGTGCCTACACCCAGGAAGTACTTGTTCCTGTCACCACTAGAAAGTCTGGGAATGGTCAGAAAACTGTACTTTTCCAGAAGGGGGAAAGGGGAGGGATCGAGGTAGAACAGAGAGCAGCAGCGCAGGAGCAAGTGTTCTGAGGGCTGGTCCAGGGTGGGGAGAGCGAACCACAAAGCAAAACGTGTAGGAGCTATGGACAGGAGACTGGTCTGCCCTGCACACTCTCGCCCCAATCACAATGTGAAGCTTAAATAAAAAGTTAATGGGTATTGTCGTTTCTACAAACTGACCAAAAAAAAAAAAAGTTAAAATTCTCTGATAAAAATTGATAAAATAAAATATAAAGAAGTTATAGGAGAGAAACTAAATAACATATACAAAGAGGCTTTAAAAAGTCCATAGAAAAATGGGAGTAAATGAGGCAAATGTTTTCTAGCCCGTTCCCCCGCCCCCTCTTACAGCGTACTTCTCCTCTGTCTTACAGGGTCGCCACGAGCCAGAAACACAGCAATGGCATGACATACACATATACTTGTCAAGAAAACTAGCCGAGATATGCTAACAGTACTTCCTAAGTCAGTCATTTGTGTCCTGACAAAATGTTATACAAGGTAAAACTGCCCCAGTAACATTTCTGATTGTTTCTTTCTAACCCTTCTCTTTTATATTCAGAGAATTTCTGTTGGTGAAGAACTATGAAATTAGTGGGCTCATGCATTCTTCCTGATACATTGCTTGAGCTAGATAGAGTAGCTTCTATCTACTTAGGCCCCTTTCCCATAGAGCCTTACAGTCTCGGAAACCACGCACAGGGACACTAGGAGTCCGAATCGACATACTGTGTATACTTGAGTATAAGTTGATCCAAATATCAGCCAAAGCACCCAATTGTACCACAAAAAATGCATTAAAAATGTGCTGAAAAACTCGACTTATACTGGGGGACCAAGAAAACCAAATTCACTGAACTGAGTCCTTTCTGACTCACAACGACCAGATAATGAGGGTGGGATTGACCCTGTGGATTTCTGAGACTCTACGTCTTTACCAGAGTAGAAAGTCTCATCTTCCTCTCTCTTTAGTCCCCAAAAGTTGTCACTTTTCTTATCTTGTAGGCAGCCCTGGGAGTGAAAGCGTGCTCCGTGGATTTGCTTCTGTTTCTAGCTACGAATGGTAACCCCAGCCTCCACCCCCCCACCCTCCCCTGTTTTGTGAGTGGAAACCCTACATCTAAGCTACTTGGGCTGTGAGGATGTAGTTTCAAGTACTGTAAAGCACTTGGGAGCACAATCTGATGAGGGCTCAGTTCCAAACCTTGAAGAAGACTTGACTCTGGCTACTAATCCTGAGCCCTCTGACCAGGGATATAAAGAAAAGCCTCAGAGAGAATGGAAGAAAAGCAAAGAACAAACTTCACATGCATAGAAAACAAAACCAGACTTACTAGACTGAGAAAATACTGGAGGAACCCAGAGACTATCACCTTAAGACGACATCTTTGTAACCTAGAAATGAAGCCACTCCCAGAGAACACTTTCAGCCAGACAACAGGCTGGGTTACAAAATGAACAGGAGCATCATGAGGAATGAGTTTCTTAGAACAAACTTCTAAGGAAACCAAATGGACAACATTTGCCCCAGAGAAAAGCTGAGAAGTTGAAGGGAGGAAACTGGAGGGGCAGGCATGGGAAGGCAGGACAGAAATGCGGAGAGTGCTGACACAATGTGGGGGACACAACTCTCAGAGGACAATTTGTGTATCTATACTATTGCATGGGAAAATGCTTGCTGTGTGAACAGTCACCAAAACCATGAGATGTTTTGTTGTGTGTGTTTTTTAAAAAAGACCCGACTCTTTCAGGTCTGATTGGCATCTTTCCTAACTGCCTGGACTCCATAGTTAGCTGAACTTTTTCCTCTGGAGATCTATGGAGAAGCTCTTTCCCCTGGTATTTTGGTGATCCATGCCACATTTGATTTTACTTAAGGTAAAATCAATTGGATGTGGGTAAGTTAACACATTAAAAAGTAAGCTAGGAGGAAAATAAAAAAGCAAATAGCTAGGTGTTGGTTTAGAAAAGACTATCCCAATTAAAAGCCAAAGATTGGCAGACCAGCTAGGAACACAAAACTTGGCAAAATTCTATTATGAAAGTCGCATTTTCAATAAATCTAAGGCACAAAAAGGTTAAAAGTAAATAAATGAGAGAAGATATACGTGGGGGGCTTCCAATGAATAGAAAAGCTACATTACCTTTGAATATAATTTGTTTCACAAACTTCTTAAGCCCTCTCATGCACACATTATACTATAGTCATATTAATAAGATACAGTAAATTTAAAGCCTGAAACAGTGGAGAATTTTGAAAAAGAACATTTCATAATGACAAATGGATCGATTCTACGGATGTTGTTAGCTGTTGTCCAGTCTGTTCCAACCCTAGAGACCCTTTGTAATAGAGAACGCTCAAGTCTCCTGCCCATCTCAGAACTGTTCCCAGGTGTAAGAACATGGTTGTAGCCACTCTTCTATTCCCATATAGTGACAGTCTCAAAAACGTAAGATGGGTAGTTCAATCCCGTCCTATAGGGTCACTATTGACTCAATGACACCTGAGCTTGGCCTCTCCGTACATGTTAACAGTATGTGAGATGAAGTCTCGCCATCCTTGCCTCTAAGGAATATTCTAGTTGTACTTCTTCTAAGATAGAGCTGTTGGTTCTATTGGCAGTTCATGGTACTTACACAATATTCTTCACCACCACCTTAATTCAAATGCATTGATTCTTCTTAAGACTTCCTTATTCAGTGTTCAACTTTCACATACACATGAGGCAATTGAGAATACCATGGTTGAATCACACTCACCATAGTCTTCAAAGTCACATTCTTGCTTTCCGCTTTTGAAGAGGTCTTGTGTAGTAGGCTGGCCCAATGCAATGCATCATTTGATGCCTTGACTTCTGCTTCCATAGCACTGAATTTTGGATCCAAGGATGACAAACTCCTTGAAAACATCAATCTTTTCTTCATTTATCATGCTGTTACATACCAGTCTGGTTGTGAGGATTTGGGTCTTCTTTACTTCACATTCCTATCCATACCTAAGCTAAAATCATTGCTCTTCATCACTAAGTGCTTCAAGTCCTCCTCACTTTCAGGAAATAAAATCATTCTAAAAATTTCACCCAATAATATAGTTCCAAAATACGTAAAACAAATATCATTCAACTTAAAGAAGAAATGGCCCCAAACACCATCACAGTGAAAGATTTTAACATTAACTCTCCTAGTTATTCATTACTGATGTAACAGAAATATCACAAACATTTGTAAACAAAAATATATTTTTGATTACGGTTACACACCATTTTCAGGGGCATCAAGTCTAGGGGAAAACTTTCTTTTTTCCTGTTGCTCTGCAGGAAGGCAGGCATCTCCTGTCACCGTCAATGGTCTAATGTCTGGGAAATAGATGGCTGTGTGCCTTGGCTTCAGTCTCCTCCTGACCCCAGGGCATTCTCAGCACAGAGATCCGAGATCTAAACAATGCCCTCAGTTCTAGGTTTTTCTTTCCTGGTGGTAGTAGTTCTCTCCTTCTCTGCTCACTTCTCTTTTCCTTCACATCTCTTAAAGGAAAAACAAAAAGTGATACAGGCTCCACTTCAGGGTTTTTTCCCCCTCACATTGAATCAGGGCTGAGACTTGAGGAAGGGTGTCACATTCCATTCATCTCTTTAGAAAAGACTGCCTGATCAGATCAGATCACATCATGGAGGATGATTCTATCATAATTTAATTACACAAGTACTTCCTCAATGCAAGAACACTTTGTTCTATAACCTGGCTTTCTGTGACGCTGACCTTTGTACACAATAGCTGAAGACAAGATGGGTGCTGTCGTGAAGAAAGCCGATGGTGTCCAGCAATCACCACTATACAACTGTCAACGCACTCAGAGCCCTATATGGGGCCACACAATTCATTCCATGACACTGATACCACAGTTTAAAAAGAAATACACCACTTGAGAATTTGAAGACTGAGCAACACAATTAATTCAAATGTCCTGATACATTTACCCCAACTGACTACATGCTAAGTCTTCATGTAAGACTCAATCACTAAAATTATTACATTTTGAGTATAGTAATTGATGCAATGATTACAACAAATCAAAGGTACAGAATAGAGGATGCAAAACTGATCTATTGAGCAATAGACATTTCATTTCTAAAAAATGAAGCACTGCAAACAGCACTGGAAAAGGGCAGTCCTTTTTTTGCATCACTGCCCTCTGGTGGGTGTGGGAGGCTCAGTCTTGCTCCTGTAGAGCTGCTGCTGGATTTGAACTGCCAAGTCAGTGGGTTACAGTCCCGCACTCAACCACTATGCCACTGGGGCTCAGCAAGGACAATCATTTTAAGAAACAAACGGAGCTATGTCAATTGGATGGTCACATAGAACAAAGCGCTATTTAATTTCTACCTAAAATAATAAGCGAAAACATATCCCACCCAAAAGGGATGATATCTAGATATTATGAAATCCTACAAGTAATTAGCTTTTTAAAAAGAGAGAAAATTCAACCCAAAAGGGGAAATAACTTAAAATTCACACACACACACACAATGAATTTTTTAATAGCCAATAAGCATATGGTAAGATGACCAATCTTAAAGAAAAGCAAGTCAAAACCACTATGTGATAACATCATATGTGATTTATCAGCATGATAAATGCTGATAAATCAGAAAATTTAAAAGACCGATAATAATACCTGTGTGAATTAGCAGCAGCAGCCTTCTCATTTACTCTTGGGGGAAGTATACATGCTATACCCTTTTAGGAAACTATTTGGCATTATCGTCCAAACATATGCATTCCATATGACACAGAAATATATACGAGAGGGCTTCAAAAAGCTTGTGGGGAAAATGGAATTATCTCTTAATTTGATTATTCTAAAACTTTTCAAAGCCTCCTCATATAGTCAAATGAGGCCTGGTGATGCAGTTTTGAAAGCACTCAGCTCCTAACCAAAGCTTGGCAGCTGGAACCCAACAGCTGCTTTGCAGGGAAAAGACATGGTTGTTTGCTCCCATATAAGAAGACAGCCTCGAAAACCCTAAGAGGTAGTTCTGCTTTGTCCTATAGGGTTGATATGAGCTATGTGCATAATACCTACACACAGCAGAAGTGTATATCCAGGTATACCAAAAGGCATACATAAGCACATTAACAGTGGTCAAAATGCCTGTTTCAGTCCAGCAGGCATAGTACTGCCTTTGTGAATGAGCATTATTGATGCTCCAAACCTCATTGTTTGCAGAGTGTTCAGTCACCCAAGTTTTTAATCTGTACAAGTCAACAATCTATATGTATTTGCTTTATATATCTGCTTTACACCCGTCTACTTTTCTTTTCCTCACAGTATTTATATTCTATACCACTGAATAAGTTAATGATGCTATTAAAAGAATTGGCATATGCCTCATTGGAATTATTTATAATAGTTATATTTATAACATTCCTCAGTAAGATGGTAATACTATCACTAATGTCAACCAGGGACATATATAAACCATATACACAAATGAATAGATCTTGATCTCACATGATTATAGCCCTAATCTAAGAGTAATTCATTTTTATGACATGGCACCACCCCAAACTTTGCTTTTGAAGTCATCACTGAAGATATGGATGTTATAGCCTAGAGTGGTGAAGAAACCAGATGGTTCCTGACTATGAGAAAGAAAAGCATCTGGGGTCTTAAGACTTGTCTTATAACAAACAGGCATCTAAGAGAGAAGATGTCAGTTAAATCCACATGGAAAAAGCATACCAGCTTGTGTGAGCCATAGATTATAAAGAATAAAATCCAAATTCAGAGGAGGGAGTGGTACTGGAGCTTAAATTCTGAACAACTGGTTTGCAGATGCTTATGGATGACAGTGAAAACCATTTGCAGGGTCCCTACATGGATTTAGCCTATGGTGAATCACCTCTGACCACTGACTAGGAATGTGAAAAGCCTTACTATCAAATAGAGTACATTGGAAAGTGCATAGGTATAGATGGAGTTAGGCTAAAATTTAACACCTTATCATTTGTTCTCTCTTTGTAATAATTTTAGATTTGTTCTTATTTCTGCTTTTCAAAAATTTGATGTTCTTCCCTATTTTATTTTATTATTATTGGCTTTGGGGAGTGGGGTGGGGAGATTTTCCTGAATATGAAACCCAAGATAGGTAAGTCTAAAGACAAAGCAAGAGGATTAATAGTTTCTTCAGATTGTGGCAAGGGGAGGTTGTAAGGAAAAGGGAATAATAATGAGTGCAAACGTGAA
Source organism: Nesogale talazaci (assembly GCA_004026705.1). Lineage (NCBI taxonomy): Eukaryota > Metazoa > Chordata > Mammalia > Afrosoricida > Tenrecidae > Nesogale > Nesogale talazaci. The sequence continues at coordinate 44,584 of PVJH01003617.1, read as the reverse complement.
GAAATATTCTAAAGTTGACTGTGTTGATGATTGCACAATTCTTAATCTGCTTAAACCACTGAACTGCATGATGCGAATGACATGCCGACAAAACTATTAGAATAATAACAGTGAAAATAAGAAACAACCCAAAGTTTCTTAAAAAAATAAAACAGATAAATAATTTGTAGCATACTCATTCAATGAAATATGACTTGATGACAAAAACTCTACTACTGTCCCAGATTGCAATTTGGCTAAATTGTTGCATAAAAGAAACAGACACAAAATAATACCTACCTATCATATCCTTTCATTTGAGTAAGGCTAAAAAACAGACCGAAGTAGATAAGGATGCCCTTTTCAAAGGAGACAGCTCACAGGAGGGACCTAGGTACTAGTAATTCCCTACTTTTTGACCCAGGTGGGAGGGGATATACATTGAGGTGGACACTTAGGATTTATGTACTGTGTTAATCCGGGTAGGCTAAAGGAACAAATTTCATAGACACACATATGGATATAAGGAAACGGTTTATATACAAAAGGAATGCAAGACTGAGAAAGCATCCCAACCCAGTCCAGTTCAAATTCATAAGTCCGATATTAGCCCATATGCCTGATACGAGTCTATAATGTCTCCTTCTGACTCATGAAATCACAGGTCAGTGGGTGCAGAGTCCCGACGCTGGCAGGAGTATCCCCATGGCTCCTCCCTTCCAGGGCTCAGGGTTCATCAACAGCATCCAGTGGTGGCAGAAGCAACTCATTGCTGACATGGGTCTCCACATGGCCTCTTCAGCTTCAGAGGTCTGGCTCCATCAGGGCAAAGCTGTGTGGGCTTCTCCTCCGGCTCCTCAGATGCTGCCATCTTGTCTTGCCCGTGATTCATCGTCTCTCAGACTAGCTCCCAACAACTGGGGAGGCAGCTTCTCCTCTCCATGAGGGAAATATCGTGAGATTTCCCAGGCGTATCAGGAGAAAGCCAAGCCCACACAGAGGCCTCATTGGCTACTCAATGGCTATCTTCAGATTAACAGGCTAGACTCCACTCCTACATCTCAAACATAAAATTAACATAAGCACCTGACCACCACAATGCACCTTTCCATATGTATGGTACACTTCTGCTAAAAGATGAAAAGGCAAACTACCAAACAAAATAAAACTAATAACCACTCTAATAAAATGATTTACCAACCCCAAACTAAGGAAAATATGCCTCACTTGGGATGATTCATGTGGATACAGTTTGACGGTGGTTAGAATTAGAGGCATCTCAAAGGCTTCCTTGGACACAGGCATGGCAAAGACAAAAACAAAATCGACTGCCACGGAGTCTACTCTGACTCAGACCTCTCTCAGGAGCAGGTGGCAGGGTGAAGTTGCTCATCTGTCAGTCAGTCGTTGAGCGCTTCCTCACTGCACAGCCCAGGACGGACTCCCAGGCACGGCAGCGAGCAATGCTGCTAACCACAACTACATTTGGCTTCCCAGGGGGCTTGGGCGCCCTCATTCATGAGGCATAAATTCTAAAAGAGAAAGAGCAGGGCAGAGGCTGGATTTCCTTAGGACCACACCTTGGAAATCGCGCCACTTCCTCAGGTCACTTCCATCTAACCCTGAATGGGTAGGTAGGCCGGTGGAGACTGCGGAGGAGGGAAACGAGACCCCACCTTAGATAGGTGGCAAAGCAACATAGTTTTGGACACATTTTTAAATCACCACAGTCTGTCTCGAGCTCAAATGATTTACATGTCTCCCATGAGCAAAATATACTCATTCCCTCCAAAGATTTCGAGAAGTCCACCTGCCTGCTACATTATCAGCTCTTGGACTCAAGCTCCAGAATCCCATCAGTTACATCAGGCCTACAACCTGACGGCCATTTTCCTCTACTCCAAAACCCAACCAAGGGCCACTGTGTTTGCTCTGACTCACAGTGGCCCTATACAGACAGGGTTTCTGAGGCTGTAAATCTTTGTTTTTCCTTTTTAAAAAATACATCTAAACTTCCTTCCAAAATTCAAAGATCAATGTGTGAAGGATTTTTTAATTATGTACAGATAAACTCTAAGATGTGTATGTTAAATATAAAGCTATGCAATTATTTTGCATATTATACCTTATCTGGTATTTAGTTTCTTCTAAAAACCTATTTTAATTAATCCTTTTATAAGGAACTCATAAAGATATCATAACAACCGATACATCAATTAGGTCAAGCAGAATTATTCAGTCTCAACATTTTCCTTCTTCCTGAACGCCTTCATAACAGCTCCTCTTTATCTCCTCCTACCCCCCAGGAGCCTTTATTTGTTGTAATTATGGCTTATTATAGTGATGACTATTGGGCCTTATTTTTTGCTGTCTTACTCCATCCAATAAATCCATTCACTTACGATTCTGTTGTTCACTCCCCTTGAGAGGGGTTATATATAATCGCCCTTGTTCTCCGCTCACTCTCCGGCCACTCTCTCTTCCCTATCTTCAGGGAGATATTCCTCCCTTACAGTCTGAAGAGTTATTTATCTTGGCTTCCACACATTGAAAGATCTTCGTTATATAACTGAATCGACGCCGGTCTAACAATTCAGCAGTCTGAGATGCTCACCTTCTCAACACAACTGCTGAAGACAAAGCAGGTGCAATAGCAAATGTGGTGAAGAAAGTTGAAAATGCCTGGCTATCAAAAGATATAACACCTGAGGTCTTAAAGCCTTCAAGATAAATAAGTGGCCATCTAGCTGAGAAACAACAAAGCCCACGTGGAAGAATCACACCAGTCTGTTATGCCATGATCGCTGTAGGTAAAGCAGGTGCACATGCAAAAGTGGCGAGCAAAAAAAGCTGATGATGCTTGGCTATCAAGGGATATAGAGTCTGGGGTCTTAAAGGCTTGAATATAAACAAGTAGCCATCTAGCTGAGAAGCAACAAAGCACACCTGGAAGCACACCAGTCTGTGCGCTCACGAGGTGTTAAGGGGATCAGCTATCAGGTATCAAAGAACTAAAAAACCATATTATTGTGAATGAGGGGAAGTGTACAGTGGGGACTCAAAGCCCATCTGCAGGCAACTGGACATTCCCTCACAGACAGCCCTCGGGGAGGGAACAGGCAGTGTAGCAATGATGAAACATACAATGTTCCTCTAGTTCTTAAATGCTTCCTCCCCCCCACTATTATGATCTCAATTCTACCTTACAAATCTGGATGAACCGGAGGATGTACACTGGTACAGGCAGGAATTGTAAACACAGGGAATCCAGGGCAGAAGAACCTCTCACAGTCAGTGGAGTGAGGGTGACACTGGGAGGGTGGAGGGAAGGTACTGTAGAAAGGGAGGATAGATTGCAGGAATCTACATATAACCTCCTCCCTGGGGGATGAACAGAGGAGAAATGGGTAAAGGGAGACATCATATGCTGTAAGATTGTAGCTAGAACTTGAATACAACTCAAAACTTCAAGGATACATATTTGAGGTCAAAATGATCATCTGTACACAGGTGCTTATTGACAGACAATTATGGACATGTCTTTGATAAATAGTGTCTAGTCTGGAATTTGTTTTGGTCTTTGTTCTTTGCTTTGTAGATTACATTTTTACTGCACCTGGTTTTTTAGATAATGTTCTAAGAATGCTACTTTTCAAATTTTTAAAATTCTAAGTAAATGTAACCAGTCACGCATCCCCAAATTTTAGTATTTAATAAAAGAAAGGACACAGCTCAGTTCTTTGCTGCAGCCAGAGCGAACTGCAGTCCTGTCTTCTCATTCTGTGTGCTTCTTGTTCCTCAGCGTCTCCGGTCATTTACAACAACATAAGATATGGCATAATAATAATTTATAAATTATCAAGGGTTCTTGGGGAGGGGAGAAGAGGGGAAAAATGAGAAGCGGATGCCATGGGCTTGAGCAGAAAGCAACTGTTTTGATAATGATGAGGGAAACAAATGTACAAAAGCACTTGACACAGTGGATGCATGTGTGGATTGTGATTAAGAGTTGTAAGAGCTCCCAATAATTTAATTGGAAAAAAGAAGAAGAAATGTCTTAGGAAAGCCAAAAGGTTTATTAGGGAAATTTTATATAAAAATTTCAGCTAGTACCACATATAGTCCTGTATAAGCTGAGTTTTTCCAGTAAACTTTTTAAAAATCCTTTTATTGGGGACTCATATAACTCTTATCACAATTCATACATAAGTCCGCTGTGTGTCAAGCACATTTGTACATCCATTGCCCTCATCGTTCTCATAACATTTGCTTTCTATTTAAGCCCTTGGCATCAGCTCCTTCCTCCCTACTTCCTCCTTCCTCATAAGCCCTTGATAATTTATAAATTATTATTACTTTATCATATCTTACACTGTCCAATATCTCCCTTTACCCACTTTCCCATTGTCTGTATCCCAGGGAAGAGGGTATATGTAAATCCTTAAAATTGGTTCCCACCTTCCCCCCACCCTCTCGGTACCAAACTCTTATCACTAGTCCTGATGGGATCATTTGTTTCCGGCTCTCCATGTTTCTGGCTCCTCTCTGTACCAGTGTACATCTTCTAGTGTAGTGGATTTGTAAGGTAGTGTTGGGATCATGATAGTGGGATGGAGGAAGTATTGAAGAACTAGAGGAAAGTTGTATGCTTCATCATTGCTACACTGCACCCTAACCAGTTCATCTCCTCCCAGCGACCCCTCTGTAAGGGGAAATCCATTACCTACAGATGGACTTTGGGTCCCCAACCTGTACTTCCCCTTATTTACAATAATAAATTTCCCCTTATTTACAATAATAGTTCTTCGATAACTGATCCCTTTGACACCTAGTGGTCACACAGGCTGGTGTGCTTCCTCCATGTGGGCTTTGTTGCTTCTGAGCTAGATGGCCACTTGTTTATCTTCAAGTCTTTAAGATCCCAGATGCTATATCTTTTGATAGCCATGCACCATCAGCTTTCTTCGCCACATTTGCTTATACAAACATTTGTCTTCCGTGATCCCAACGCAAAGGTGGCCACACAATGATATGATTTTTAGTTCTTTGATGTCTGACTCCTGATCCCTTTGACACCTTGTGGTCACACAGGCTGGTGTGCTTCTTCCATGTGGGCTTTGTTGTTTCTGAGCTACATGGCCGCTTGTTTACCTTCAAGCCTTTAAGACCGCAGACACTATACCTTTTGATAAAGAGGCACCATCAGTTTTCTTCACCACTATTGCATATGCACACTTATGTCTTCAGCAATCGTGTCGGGAAGATGAGCATCATGGAATGCCAATTTAATAAAACAAAGTGTTCTTGCATTAAGGAAGTATTTGAGTGGAGGCCCAATGTTCCAGGACATTTTTAATGCAGTTTTTGTGGTAAAATAGGGTGTCTCGGCTGATACTCGAGTATATACGGTAACTGGAGAGGAAACATATATTCGGAAATGACCATAAAAGAGCTTCTAATGTCATAGAGACTTCTATGGAGGGCTAGTAGAACAGAGACAGGGAATGCCATCAGTAAAATCTGAGTAACAGAAAACTCCACAGGCTTCAGAACTTCAAGACTCAAAGAATGACACCAGATTGTCTGAGAATGACTAACAATATAAACAAGTGATATTCACTTTATAGACAATAACGATATGTAGCTGGAGCCCCATGACAGATTTTATAATGAAAGTCTTTCCTCTTCTCACGTGACCCTATAGTAGTTACAACATTACGGGAAGTTTATTATTTCTAACTGCAGCAAAGATTATTGAACTAACTGATGTCGTTCTATTGTTCACTTGACTTTAGCTATACCAGTAAATATGCTGTAATACACAGTTAGTCATTCTCTTATGATAGTGAAAGAATGCTATATTGAGTCCAGCTTCGAACAATGGGTCAGAGACTGAGTGCTAAAGTCCTTTGTTACACAGAAGCTATAAAATGCAATAAAAGGGGCATTGCTATTCCCAGGGAAGTATTCCACATTATTCTTTTGCTTTTGTTTTATTTTTAATGAAAATTGGTTTTTCTAAAGAAACTTCTAAAACAAATACAAGACTTGACACTATGTTTTTGTTGTCATTTTCTAAAGCTGGATTTCATTTTGAAAGATTAAGCAGGATTATTTCAAATAAAAGCAAAAGAATTTTTAAAAATTATTTTCTTTAACAGTTTTATTAGTGTATAATTCACATATCATATGGTTTGACAGTTCAATCACATCAAGAAGAGTTGTACGGTCATCACCACCGTCAGTTTTAGAACAGTCCTCATTCTTTTTTTTTTTAAAACCATTGCCTTGGGGGTTCGTACAGCTCTTACATAATCCATCCATCCATCCATCCATCCATCCATCCATCCATCCATCCATCCATCCATCCATCCATTGTGTCAAACACATTTGTACATGAGTCCTTGGTAGCAGCTCCTCAGTTTTTCCCTCCCTCCTCCGCGACTGAATGTTTCTAAAGCAGACTTCCTACTATCTGAAATAATTTTGGGCCCCCAGTTCCCCCTCCCCCCAATAGAAATCCAAGCACATTTACAGTATGGGCTTGGGGCATGTCAGAAACATTAACAGAGAGGCTGTCGTCTAAAAACATGGTCACGACTGCCTGCAAAGCAAATCTATTTTTGCTAGCCGGACAAGGAGACAATATTGAACTGCAATCCTAGATTGTCCCAATTTGTACATGTCACAAAAAACTGGCGCATATTAAACAAATAAACAATTATAACAATATTTTATTTCAAAGACTTACCCTATGAGCCAATATTAACTTATCAATAACAATATAAAAATAGTACTTTCCTGTCTTGCAAAGACTAAAGACTGACTGAAAGTTCACAACACCGTCAAATTTCCACATGGATAATCCCCAAACTTCAAGCAATCTCGACAACATCCTGTTTTACAGGGAATGCTCTCTCCACTCAGTCCAGGCTCAGAGAGATGTCAGGGCTGGACTCAGTTTAATACAGGAGATCCTCCCTGAAAGGAGGGAGCACCGTGCAGTGCCGTGAGTCAGAACCAACGCCGTGGGCGCTGACAGGTACTCTTGTCCCCCTTAAAGAGACAAATAGAATAGCGGAGCTGGTTGGGAAAGTGCCTTGCTGCTTTGTCTCTGTCTGGACAGCCTCTCATTTTCCCATAACAGGTAGGCACAAGCACAGGCTGCTGCTAAATTTGCCAAGATGCTGAAACCCACTGGTCTTTGCTGGGTCCCAGGCAGACCCATTTTCTCAGGATCCTGGCTCTCTGCCAGAGTCTAATTAAGTCACTGAAAATGCCGGGCAGTTAACCCTCTCTGCACCCACCTGCACTGATCTGTGAAGCACACTCATGTGCTTTCACTTCTCGCAAAGGCAAAGGGGGCGACTAGGCTCTCCCCATCCTTCCCAGACAGAGTGTGGGCAGTGGGGCAGTGCCTGTAGGCTAGAACTCACCACCGGTACTGACTATACAGAAAAAGGAGAAAAGTTGCAAAGGCTGAGGGTCAAGAATCCACTTCAAAATATACCGGTGGGTGGAATTTAGTTTTTATTTGTTAGAGTTTGGAGGGAAATGCTGGAAAAGTCTCCATTTTAATCAGGATTCACCTCAGAGATATACTCTTCCATTAAGGAAAAGAAAACAAGCATTTGGATTACAATGCCTGTTGTGCATCCTTTTTAGCACATGAACAAAACGCTATAGAACTTTTCAGATTCCCAGCACACCACCGCTGTTCATTTAACAGAGAAAGAAAAAAGCACCCTTTTAAGATTGAGGTGCTTTCTCTTTCACAAAATGAAAGGATCAAACATAAAACCTTGTTTGTAAGCAAAGCCATGGTGTCTCTGGGTCTCTGGCTAAAACCAACAGCAATGGAGATGAATGAGGGGAAGCAGCGACAATGGCCAACATGGGTGAAAGGAAGCTCGCTCTGTGGAGGCGTTTTCCCTGATGGCAATCTTTAGACCCTCGGCCCATAACTCTGCCTACCGACTACATCCGGAATAAAAGGCCAATTCGGCTCTAATGGAAAGCAAGGGGAGCTGCCCTGAGCCACCTAATTGAGCTCAAGCAGTCTGGCTATCAGAAAAGGTCCTGTTTGAAGATAACTTAAGCATACCTAAATTGGAGTCCGGGGAAATACAGAGAATCAATGTGTCAGGCTAATTATGTTCTCCTTTGGACAAGAGGGTATCCCACTATGCACAACACACAGGTGAGAGGCCCTTTCTCATCCTACGTTCCCTAGCAGCAGATACCCGCAAGAAGTTCGACTTCATCTTCCTGATAGCAATGATGTCAATGGACCACAGCGACCGGAGTCACTTCTCAACTACCACACTCCAGTGTCCGTCCCCCTCATCTCCATGGTCACTCCTTCACTCACCACGGTTCTTCAATCAAGTTTACAACTCCTCCTACTTTGTAGGATATTCATTAACACTATAGTTGACTACTTCCCCTACCAATGGCTGTGGATGCACACAACTATCCCTCGCTGCGGAAGACAGAAACTTTCACACCTACACACCACAATATGGTCAGAACAAAAGAGTGGCCTAATTAATTGCTGGCCAAAAGCCAGGTTCTTTCCAAATCAGGGCTCCATCCAACACGGTGGCATATGGTTCGCAATTTCTAACAAATATGAAAAGCCCTTTGAAGTGATTACACGCAGATTAATTACATCTGTCAAAATCACTCTGTCGATGCAACCACAGTTCTAAAAATGAAATAACATTATTTGTATAAAGATTTGACTATGAGAATTTGAAGACAGTTTTTCATTTCTAAGAGTTAAGATTGAGTGACTGGCATGCATTATAGGAAATATAAAATTTAATACCAGGATTGGTCCATGTGGAACATGACAACTTTACTTAGGAACAACACGCTTTTTTTTTTCATGGAAAAATGATTTCATTTGTACTCTACACTTTCAAAGGTAGAACATACTACATATTTAATTCAATCCTCTGTCATTTTCTCAAGGTGGTGCTTGTGACAGCCAAGGTGAGGAAAAAGGCAGGCTATTTCACTTGAGTTCCTTGAAGACTAGGGTTTTCTTTTTTTTTTTTTTTTTTTCAGGCATCACTGCCCTCAGGTGGTGGGAGTAGGAGGCCCAGCCTTTGCTCCTGGGAGCCGGAATTGAACCTCCATCCCAGTGGGCCGCAGTCCCGCGCACAACCACTACGCCACCGGGGCTCAGCCCGAAGACTAGGGTTTTCTAGGCTTCATCATTGCACCTCTAGTCCCCAGAGTGTAGTTGGCGATCATGAATTGTCTCGGCCATAAAGAACTCAGTGCAATGAGCCCAGACTGAGCAGCACCTGGCAGGACGGCCGGAGCTGAGCCCCGCTTACAAGTCTCTGTTTCAGAGGAGTATAATCCAGCCTTGGCATCTTGAGTGCTTCCTCGCTAAATTCCCAATGGGATGTATAAACTACCCATACGTAGAGAGACATTGCGTCAAAACATTTAGAAAACATTAGGAAAGCCTAGAGAGGTTATAAGGCTTTAAGACGCCTTCTCTCCCATTTCCTGATGCCGGAGTTCTACTCCTAAAAATGAGAGGGCATCAAAGAGTTCATGGAAAACATCCAGTATCTTTTCATTCCATTTTTCCAGAAACTTTTTGAGGGTCTCTCCCCTCCCCACCCCCCTAGGGATAGTGTGAATTGGAAAGACTGTGACTATTTTTACTGGTCAACTGTGCCCCAATATGTAGCAGAGTCTAGCCCTGAAATGTCAAGTTTTTTGTTTTAATTGGTTAAATAATGAATTGTAGAGATAAACCAAATTTCTAAGTGCAGGCAGCTCTCATTATAAATCAGTTTTCCTAGTGGGTAAACACATTTTTAAACTTTTTTGTGGGGTTGGGAAAAAAAAGCTACTGTTTCCTTTTGCAAACACAAAAGTGATTCTTCTCCAAGGACACGGAGGCTGTGATATGCTAGGATGTATTTAATCATAACTTTAGTTCCTTAGAATACTGAAAGGAGCCAATAGCGACAGAGATTCTTAACCTGGTGACAGCTCGAAGCCTCGATTCGCTCTGCTGTAATTGCCGTGGCTGGGGCCACGTGGACCTCTTGCAAAGACGGCAGGATGCACTGGAAGAGTATGGCACTAAGAGCCAGGGACTAAAACCAGCAGGCACGCAGGAAAAATGAAGTTAGGAGAGGCAGACCTGTCATGGTGATGACCCCCCTGGCTGAGAAAGGAAATATTTTTTTAAAAAATCACAACTGAAAAATGAAGCCAAATCAAGATGATTCAAGCTGGAAAACTCATGGGAAAGCACCGTTTTACCAAAGGAAACCATACAAACAGCTGTGGCAGTGGCTGTTTTCACTTGGATGAAATGTCTACCTTGTTGATCTTTCAGTCTTCCTAATCCATTATCTATTTTCTGTTAAGAAACCTTAGAGTTCAACAGAGAAGAAGCTAGAAACAGGACAATAAAAATCCACTCCCTCCCCCTTTGAGGGCGGCAACCAGATGTCAATAGCTGCAGCTGTGACTATATAATTACCTGTTTGCATTAACGCAGACCACAGTTTAAATTTAATAGGTCAGATGACAATGCAGCAAAATGCATTTAGCCTATGATTACCCCTTTTCAAACATTCTCTCGCTCGCAACTTCGACCCTGGGAACATAGCAGGCACAGATTTAGGTCACTAAGAAACACTGACCAGCACAATAGGCCTTGCCTCAAACAGCGCTGTTGACAGACACCAGCACAAAGGAAATGAATAGAGTCCCCCTCAGTTCTCACACAGAGCAAAGAATGACCCAGTGTGCTGCTGCTTTGGTGCTCTGTTTGTACAGTGTATACGGCTTTTGTCCTCAGCTACTGTTCCCTGCTCAATGGGGGCTAAAGAGCCGAGGAAGTGAAGGCGGAAGAATGCTTTACACTCTTCCCTGTGGCCAGCAGTTGGATCCGTACGCACATGACAGGTCAAGTGAGAACTGGAAGTCACTTGATAAATCCCCTCCGGCCCCGACTTGTAAGAGTGAAGTCATTTTTTAAATTAAAAACACAGATAACACAAAATAGAAACAGTCACCATTCACTCAGAATTGGTACCATTACAAACTGAGTAACCGTTCTTTTGGTCTTTTCTGCCTTCTTACACTCAATCCCACTAGGACCTCCTTTTTCAGAGGGCTGACCCGTGGTGGTGGAGACATGAAGAGTAGGGCTGCTATCCGCATGGTGGGCAGTTCCAAACTAACCTTGGCTCTGTGGGAGAAAGACTGGGTTTTCCAGGTAGAAGCTCAGAAATCCCCAGGGGGCTGCTTTGAGTCAGCGCTGACTAGAGGGCAGTGAGTTTGGTTTGGGGTGAGGTACAGTGAGGAAATCAGGGCAGGCTTAAGTAGGACTGATGTAATGCAGGTCATTACTCAACAGAGACTTCAGGAACGGGACCAGAAGTGCAAGCAGGGGGTCAAAGACACCAGTGAGTTATTGCTTTGCTTGAATGTTAATATAGTTTCATCACAAGCACATACACATCTCTCTGGATGCCTTCTTTCCAAGGTAATGGGTGTATGATACAGAATCCAACCCTAGGGAAAGAACCCAACAGGTCTTGAAGACAATTCGGTGGAACCATCTTCACAATTCAGACAGAGGGCTTTCAGAGGCTTAAAAGTGATTTGCTTGATACTGGCCAAGGAAGCTAGGTCTGTCTACTGCAAGGGACAGAGTCTAGATCTGAGTGTCATTTCTCTTAGCCTAAACATCATAGCAGGAGCCCATCGATGCGTTGATGTAGTTTCAGATTGTGTTCCAATTCCAGTCTGCCAGAATTTAGTGTGTGACTTTATATGAGTATAATTTAGGTCTACATTTCTGTGGCTATAAAACAGGATGGCTAGCCATGCACTTATTCAAAAATAATTATTGAGATAACAGTAATGGCTACTTCATTTGTTTCTGTAAGGATAAAATAAGTGATACAGATAAAGTGCCTATGACAGTACCTGATATAAATGTTATGTTGCAGGTAAAATAGTTTCAAGGTCACCCATGGTGTTAATCGCGATTGCAATTTTGATTACTTCAACGAATACTAACACCACCACCACTCCTAGAGAAAAGAACTGTTTTATTCATGACTCTACAGCAAATTCTGAGCAGATGATAAACATTGCTGCTGCTTGCATTCATGGGAGGTCATTCCATTTACCAAGATGCTGTTTTTATTGGTCTCTAGTAAACAGATGGGGAACCCTGGAGGCCTAGTGGTTCGGCTGCAATCCGAAAGGACAGCAGCTTAAAAACACCAGCCGCTCCATGGGAAAAAGACAGGGCTTTGTACTCTCGCAGAGTTACAGTGTCAGACACCCACACGGGCAGTCTTACCCTGACAGTCGCTATGAGTCAGCTTTCACTTTATGGCAGTGAGTTTGGTGTTTTGGTTCGAGTGAATACATGAACGCAAACTTTATGAATGCTTATCTATGAATGGGTTCAAAAATTTCATGGAAAAATAAAATTAAAGAACAGTGAAATTTTCCCATGAACTTTTGACACTCCCTCATATATGGCACAGCTATATAAAAAACACACAAAACTTTAATATTATATTCTTTTAAAATGTGCAATATTTAAATATTTGTCCAATTTGATATTGATGTCCAGACTAATTAATCTCAGGAAAAAATAAATGGCAAATTATAATGCTTACTATTTTAGGAGTAAGACAGTTTTCTAAATTACTTATTCAAGGCATTTTTGGGGGGCATCCCTCTGGTGGGAGTAGGTGGCCCAGTCTTGCTCCTGGAGAGCTGCTGCTGGATTTGAACCACCAACCCAATGGGCCGCAGTCCCACACACAACCACTACGCCATCGAGGCTCAGCCCAAGGTATTATTTTTATAATAAAGAAATTGAGGGGCAGAGAATTAATTCACTTAAGATTTGCACTGCTAAATAAGCAAACCCAAGTAGTTTGACACCAGCTCTTCTGCTATTAACACTATACTATATTATCTTAATAACGCCTCTATGAAAGCGTCCATAACAACTTGCTAAATAGTTATGGGTTATCCAAAAAAACAAGATAAGTACATTTCCCTGTGCTTACTCACTAAGCTGTAGTAGACAATTTTTTTTACCTTTATATAGACAAGATTTTGCTCCTAGAAAAAATCTAGGTTTAGCTGGCATTTGTCTTTCTCCCAACCTGCAACATTTTCCTGAGTCCTACAGAATCAAAGCTACTTTTCAAACTTGCAGTCCCTGTCAGGGGCCAAGGACTCAGGAAGCAAGGTAAGCACTCAACCCATGTGAAATTGTTCCTTACACAGGAGTAAATATGCCCACGTAAGTCCATGCTTACCTTGCCGACTGGGCTATCTGCCCCTGTCAGTGCACTACCACGATTCTCATGGATAAGAAAGCAATCAATTTCTTCAGTAGTTCTGGCACATGATCAAACAATATATCTACAAACACCTCAAAGATGATAAAATACTATGAACTGAAAAATGTTTACGGTACATCCTTTTACCCCATTTCAGAGACTAGACAACTGCTGAATACATCTAGTCCATCAGGAGTCAGAAAGTTTTACTTCGTTTGTTTTTCTAAATCCTCATCACTATAAGACCATAATTAGTTTCATGCTATGAATTTAATCTTATATGTTAATTATATCAGAAGTGGTTCTGAGAATGTAAAGAAGTCAATTAACGAAATGTAATTGTCTTGAGGAGAGATGCTTTAAGCACCTAAGTGATTACAAAAAAGAGAGAGGAAAAGAAGTCCATCATTCTATATACATGTAAATCACTGACAGTATTCATTGGTTTTAGAACATTAATAAAAAACAGGAACAATGCAAGACTTATACATAAAAACCTGTATTTATTTAAAAGTTCATTCAATAGGGCTTTAATTTGTTCTTCAAAGTCAGATCTTGATTCTAATTGAGTATTATATGGAAAAGTAAAAGACTTGTGTTTCTAGTAATCCGACTAAATGATGTACTAAAAGAAAATTAGTATAAACTATATGTGTGTAAGTGTATAAATGTTCTTTCAACTCTATTATGGATTTGGAAATTTGGAATTAATTATAGAAAGACCCATCATTCATATGTCAGTTTGTCATACTGTGGTGGCCTATGCATTACAAAAAAAACAGTCTTTCAAATACTTGTAGTAATAACGAAGGACAGGTTTCAAGTGAGCTTTTGTATTAAGAAAAACTAGGAAGACCTGACAGCCTGTATCTGGAAAAAAACATAGAACAAACAATCAAAAAACATGACTAATGAATACCTTACCAAAAACAACAGAACATTGTAATATTATAATGCCAGAAGGCTAATTCCTCAGAATACAACTGAGCAAGAGCTGTCGCCTCAAATAGAGTCAACCTAATGACATGGATGGAGGACAGCTTTTAAGACCTGCACTTGCTGCGGCGGCCCACTCAAAATGAGAAGAGCCAGTTGCAAACACCCACTAATAATTTGAGGGAATGTATGATGCATTACAAATCTGCAAAGATCAAAAGGTGTCAAAATGAAATGAAATGCTGAAAGACCAATATTGTAGGCATTAGTGGGCAAAAATAACCTGGTACACACCATTCTGAATCAAGTCATCATATCATCTACCAGGTCAGGAAGGACAAAATAAAGAATGCCAGTACATTCATTGTCAATGCAAAAGGTGGAGACCAAAAGAAGGATCAGAAGCTGGAACACATGGCTTTGGTGATAAATCACACCATTAATCACATGATAGAAATTTGCAGCAGCAACAACTTATTCACGGGAAATACCTTTCTTCAACCTAAGTGGCAACTTACACTCATATACTTGGACCTGCCAGATGGAATACGTAGACTTGAAGTCCTTCTTCTCTCTGGAAAGAGAATATGGACAAGCCCAATCTCCTCCGTCAGAGCAAGGCCAGTGGCTGTCTGTTCAACACCACACCATCAGCTGCTCATATGACATTTGAGGAAAATGAAAACAAGTCCATGACAGCGACAGCCTGACCTTGAGTAGATACCACATGAACATTTGAGACTACTCCAAGAACAGATTTGAAACACTGAACGCTAATGACTGAAGATCAGGCAACTTGTGGGATGACATCAAAGACATCACACAGAAAATAAAAATCCATTAAAAAGACAGAGAAGACCACAATGGATGTCAGAAAAGCCTCTGAAACTTGCTCTTGAATTTAGAGTAGCTAAAGTGCATGGAAGAAATTAAGTAAATGAGCTGAACAGAAAATTTCAAAGGGCAGCCGAAGATGACAATGTAAAAGCATTATATCAAAATCTGAAAACCCAGACAGAACACAGTTGGCATTTCTCATGAAAGAACTGATGAAAAAATTCAAGCCTCATGTTGCAAAATTAAAAGATTCTGTGGGCAAAATCAAGAAAGGTGTACATCAGAGTTGTAGCCTCCTACCATACTGATTCGATCTGTATACTGAGCAAATAATCAGAGAGGCTGCCTTACATAAAGAAGAAGTATATATGTGCATATACTAAAACTGAAACGATACGGAGAAGACTCGCGCGGCCCCTGTGCAAGAAAAAAAAAGAAGAAAAAGAATGAGGCACCAGCAATGACGGAAGAGTTATTAACAACCCGTGAAAGGCAGAAGACACACTGCTGTTTGCTGAAAGAGGAAGACGTGAAGGACTGTTGAGGATGATCAAGGACTGCAGCCTTCACTATGAATTATAGCTCAATGTTAGAAAACCAACATCCGTGGGCTGAGCCTTGGTGGTGCAGTGGTTGAGTGCGGGACTGCGGCCCACTGGCTTGGTGGTTCAAATCCAGCAGCAGCAAGGCTGGGTAGCTCCCACAACCACCAGAGGGCAGTGATGCCCCCCCCACCCACCCAAAAAGAAAAGAAAACCAACATCCTCAAAACTGGATCAATAGGTAACAATGGAGAACAGGTTGACATTACCAAGAACTTCATTTGCTTGGATCCACGATCAGTGCTCATGGAAGCAAGGGTCAAGAGATTAAAGGGCACATTACTCTGGAGATAGCTGCTGCATAAAACCTTCTAAAGTGTTGCAAAGCAAGAATGTGACTTTGAGTACTACGGTGCACCTGACCCAAGCCACGATAGTTTCAATCACCTCATAAGCATGTGAAAGTTGTACACAGGTCGTAATTCACAACTTATCAAGGTTTCGTGAGGCATGGGAGGCGGGGGAAAAAAAAATAAGGAGCTGAGACCAAGGGCTCATGTAGAAAGAAAATGTTTTGAGACTGATGATGGCAACATTGCAACAAACTTACAATTGTGCTTGACATAATGGATGTATGTATGGATTATGATAAGAGTTTTTTGAGCTTCCAATAAAATTATTTTTAAAAGAAAAAAAAGGTGAAGATGGATGAAGGAAGATCAGAGAAGGATGGATGCATCTGAATTACAGTACTGGTGACAAAACTGAAGGTCCTCTGGACTGCCAGAAGAACAACCAAATCGGTGCTGGAAGATGTACAGCCAGAATGCTCCATAGAAACGAGGGTAGCAAAACTTCATCTCACAAATGTTGCACGTGTTAACAAGCTAGACGAGGAGCTGGAGAAGGATATTATTATGCTTGGTACACTGGAGGGGCAGTGAGAAAGAGGAGAGCCCTTGATGACATGGACGGCCTCAGTGGCTTCAACAATGTGTTCCAACATGAGGACATTTGTAAGAACGGCATAAAGCTGGCGGGCCTTTGTTCTGTTGTACACCGGGCCGCTATGAGTTGGAACCAACTTGACAGCACCTACCAACAAGAATATCTGGGAGAAATGTTGAACCACTTAAGAAACATCATAGGGATGCATGATGAATACACTCAGTCCCTGCACATGTGTGTACTTCAATTTTACAATTTGTCTTGGAGCCTACACCACTGCATTTCCCCACTCATTCTGGTAGTGTTCACACACATGCTTAAACTGGAAAGAAAATATCATGGCCAGACCTAATTTCATATAAACGAATCCAACCCTGTTTTCTTTTCTTTTTTTTTTTAGGCATCACTGCCCTCAGGTGGTGGGAGTAGGAGGCCCAGCCTTTGCTCCTGGGAGCCGGAATTGAACCTCCATCCCAGTGGACCGCAGTCCCGCGCACAACCACTACACCACCGGGGCTCAGCCCCAACCCTGTTTTCTAAAGGTCAATAAATTTTTTAAAATGACAGGCCTGCTATGCCTGATAACACATCCTGGTAGCGTATCTTTAACAATAATCAAGAAAGAAGGAGAGCAGGAAGTACTGGTGTGTGGATAGTGACTCTTGGCTGCTGGTGATAGAAATGAACTCAAACTAGCCTAAGAAGAGAAGATAGAAATGCATTTATTACAAGAATACTAGATTGTCTTTGGTGCTGACCTCAGAAGGGAAATATGGCCAGACTTCCAGCGTGGCTGGGTTTGGAAAGTGAGAAGCCATTAGAATCCCAGGCATTAAGTAATCTCTCCTGTAACTAACTAACCAACTAACTAACTAACTAACTCTCTCTCTCTCTCACATCTATCTGCATAGTTCGTTTCTTTCTTTGGTTCAGCTTTTCTGTTTTCCAGTGTGCTGGCTGCTGAAAACCTTAGAATGTGCAAGTTATAACCCCAGACCTATGAAAAGACCTACTCATCTTTCTTGGAGTCCAAATTGCAGGGGCTGGAACTTGGGTTGGTTCCAGCTTGGTTCAAAGGGTTTCTCTGATAGACTCGGCCGTGGACAGACAGAGTAGTACCAACAGTTCAAACATGTCTGCCCTCGGACCGCTGCCTGAGTGGCTGAAAATGATCACTGCCATCAAATCGATTCCAACTCATAGCACCTCTACAGGACAGAGTGGAAACGCCCCTGTTGGTTTCTGAGGCTTTAAGTCTTTACAGGAGCAAAAAGCTTCATCTTTCTCTTGTGGGTTAGCCTTTCAGGTTAGCAGGGGTGGTGAGTGACAACTGAAGATGCAGCTGTGAGCTGCAAAAGGTGCTCACTACTAAAGAATTAATATGTGGGATGCGTGAGCAATGACGACCTTGCTTATGGAACCCTCACACCTCCCTGTGCCAGGAGGGCAAGGTGCTGCATGGGAGGAGTGAAGATAAGGGCGGCGCTGGGAGTCTCGGGTCGAGGCCAGCTTATCCTTCTCCCTGGAATGGAGCATGAATCGCACAGAGATACCTGACCAGCATTGTGCCAAGAAGCTGACGGTCACGTTGGAACAGAAGCTGTGCATTCTTACTTGCCATTTTCTTCCTATTTGACTAACACAGAGAGAGTCTTCTGACAGAACTGCTAAACTGGAGCTCCCTGGACCCCCTTGCTAAATATCCTAAATAGTTGTTTCCAATAGTAAATGTCCAGCGTGCCTCACCTCACATTATTTGATAGACCCTATCTATGCAATCTTGAATATAGAGTTTTAAAACTTAGAATGGCACAATGATTGTGTCTTTATCTCAGATAAAAGCAAAACTATCTTCCCATTTGCCCAGCTTATAAATCCTATCATAATCCCTATCTCTTCTGCACAGCCAAGCTCCTTCCTTATTGAATCCATGGCATGTTAATGGTCACTCCTGAAATATCTTTTGAATCGCCATTCTATCAATAGTGCCATTCTCCAATCAAGATCTCATTATTTCTTTTCTGAATCTTGACAATTGCCTCCTAACTGATGTTCTTGACAGAAAGCCTCCAATTTATTTTGCACTAGCTTTAACAATCTTCACTCAAAAGCAAAATCCTCTTCTTGTCACATTTCTGCTTACAAGGCTCTGTTAGTTCCTCACAGCCTGAAGAAGAGGTGCCAGACATCCTTGGACATCAGAACTACCTGAATTCCTAGACCCCACCCCAATTTTCTGAGTCAAAATCTACTAGAGTAGGACCTAGAAATTTGCCTTGTGAAGGAGCTACCAGCCTAGCATCCATCCCTGGATCTGAGTCAAGGTACCACTGCACTCTGAAGTCCACACAATTTGAACAGAATACCACTATGTTCACGTCCAGTTCTAACCTATCTCTTTCAAGTCCCATCCCTGCTACTTGTCCTGTCCAGCCGTTCCCACAATACACCATCTCTGTACACACTACTGGGACATTTGGACAGCCTCCTTCTGCTCCTTCTCCCTAATTGAGGAATTTTTACTCTCTCCAAGAATTGGTTCAAAAGATCCAAAACAAACAACTATATCAACACAAACAAGGAGGTTCACAGTGGAGACCCAAATCCCATCGGTAGACAATTGGATATTCCCCCACAGAATGGTTACAAGGCAGGGACGATTCATCCATGGTGAATTATAGCGCTAAGGAAGCACACATCATTCCTCTACTTCCTGAATGCTTCCTTTCTGTTCCCACTACCATGAACCAGTTCTACCTTTCAAATCTGGCTAGACTAGAGAACACATATTGGTACAGATAAAAACTCTCAACACATGGAATTCAGGACAGACCAACCCCTCAGGAACAACAATGATATCAGGAAGGTAGGGGGATGGTTGGGGAGGGGAAAGGGGGAGAAAAGGGCAACCCATCACAAGGTTGGATATAAAGCCATCCCCCTGTCCGCAGGGGATGAATGACAGAAATGTGGGTGAAGGGAGACAATGGACAGTGTAAGTTATGAAATAATAATAACAATATATAGTTGATCAAGGATTTACGAGGGTGGTAGGATGGAGGAGGGAGGGGGAAAAACAGAAGTTTATACCCAGGGCTCAAGTTGAAAATGTTTTGGAAATGATGATGGAAACATATGTGCATATATGCTTGATACAGGGCTGAGCCCCGGTGGCGTAGTGGTTGTGTGCGGTATTGCGGCCCACAGGTTCGCAGTTCAAATCCAGCATCAGCTCTCTAGGACCAAGGCTGGGCCCTACTCCCACCAGGGCAGTGATGCCATATATATATATATCTTGATACAATTGATGAATAGAATTTTATAAGAGCGCTAAGAGTTCCCAATAAAATTTAAAAGAGTTGGTTCAGATGTTACTTCCTTTTTGAAGTCTTCCTTGACTGCTTCTGGCCTTTATCCATTGTTGGCTGGAGGTTGAGAGGCCGTCTACTGAGTTGGTTAAGGAGCCCTGGCGGTTTGGTGGTTTGTGCATCAGGCTGCTTACTGCGGGTTGGCCGCTCTGGGAGAGCAAGATGAGGTGGTTCGTTCCTGTTAGAGCTACCGACAACGAAACCCACAGGGACAGTTCTTCTCTGCCTGTCGGGCTGCGAGGAGTCAGAGCGGACTGGGCGGCAGTGACTTTGAGAGGGTGGTGATGAAGCGTGCAGACTCGGCAGCCAGAGTGCCCGAGTACGAGTCCAGGCTCTGTGAATCGCCAGGGAGTGGAAGTGCCATACGGTCTCAAGTCACGCAACCCCTGAGCCCTTACACTGCCTGCTTTGTAAAATGGGACAGATCAGAGTAGTGCCAAGGATGACTGTTTAAGGTTTAGTGAGATAACACATGCAAAGCAGTTGCCTGACACCTAGCAGACTGCCACAAAATGTCAGCTTCCCGTCTGATACTATGAGCAAGCCAGCCCATTCATTACGTTAAACTAGGAGCTAGCCTACTCTATGTTTAAGAATTTTCTTTCTCAATTTTGATATGAACCTTAAAAAGTCCTGTTAAGAAAATGACTTCCTTTCATTTCCTTCTCAAAGAAAACAGAATGAACTCGTTGCTGTGTGCTAGTGTACTGATTCCACCTCTGACACAGAGAAACTCTCTCTGCCAGGCTAGACCCGCCCCACAGGCTTTCTGAGGCTGTAATCGTGACCAAGAGCAGATCGCCACATCATCTCCCTGAAGAAGGGCAGGGGTGGGAGTGGGGTGGGGGGTGGGGACGTGGACGGGGCACAGCATTGAACTGTCAGCTCTTTGGTTAGCAGCCAAGCACTTCACCCTTGTGTCATCAGGGCTCCACTGGATGAACTTACTACTTGTTTTGGGGGGAGGGTTCTTTTTGTAGGGAGGATTTCGATTCTCTGTTTTGGCTTGGCCTCTGAAGCTTTCCCATAGAGAGGTAGAAATAATTTTGAAATCCAAGAAACAATTTTCATAGATTCCTAAAGTTAAATGGCTGTGTTGGGGCAATCTGTGAGCCTCCTGATATTGCATGCAAAATATATCTATATTTTCTGGCCACCCACTGTGTTTTCAAATGGACCCATGGCCTTGAAGCATATACACTGCTCTAGGTGTAGGAAATTCCACAGCACCATCTTAATGAAAGTGGAGCCCTAGTAGCACCGTGGGTGACATGGTGGGCTGCTAATCTCAAGGTAGCTGTAGCTGCTCTTTGGCAGAAAGAGGTGGCTCTCTAACCCTACAGAATTACAGCTCCAGAAAAGGGCAGTCAACCCTATCTTATATGGTCGCTGTGAGTTGGAATAGACTCAAGGGCAGCACGTTTGGTTTTTCAGTGGGATCTGATTCAAAAACTCTTGGGTATATAGCAATACGGAGGGAGAAAAAATAAAAGAAAAGGAAAAAAGCCACAGCCACCAAGTCCGTTCCAACTCATAGAAACCTTACAGGCAAGTTGGCAAATTTTTCATCTAATATAGCACATTGTTCAATAATTTTATCAGTGAAACACTGTTGTGCTCATCTAAATCTCATCCTCTGTTTTGAATACCAACTATCTAGCTACTCTGTTAGACAAAGACTTCTTCCAGAAAAACTGTTTACAGAACTTGGGCTCCAGCAACTCTTGCAATATAATCCTGGTGTATTACGGAGCCACAGAAAAATAACTCCTTAATTTGTGGTAAGAATAACCACTGCAGACAACCTACAGTGGGTGGCATGAAGCTATCACAATTATAAAGTAACCAAGCAAATAATATACTGTGTCTATAAGAGATAAAATGTTATAAATCCAAAATACACATGGCTATAAATAAAGTCTGTGGTTATTTGCTGAGCTACAATGACTAGCATTGCTGGGACAGGGGCTACCCCGAGCATTTTAAGAAGGGACAGCTAGAGCTGTCTGACAGCAGACTCAGTGGCACCACATGTATTGTTTAGGCTAAGGAACGAGGTGAATTGCTCTGGGGAACAACTTTGGGAAAAAGCTGCCTCTAATATAAACAAACAATGGACTTTCCTTCAGAAACCACGATAAGGGAGAGAAGGGCAGTGGGATCAGTCCTACTAAATCAGCATGCCTGTAATTTGGGAAACCACTGAGTAAGAGCAATCAGTGTGCCTAAATGTGTATTTGTTGACAGCTGTAATCAGATCAGGAACCCTGGTGGTGCAGTGGTGAAAGCACGTGGCTGTGCACCCAGAGGTCTGTGGTTTGAACCCATCAGCTGCTCTGTGGGAAAATATTATACTTGAGTCACAATATATGTCAAAACTTGGGGAATTTTAATATGAACAGAAAAAGATAAAATGACAGACCCTGCCACAAAGAAAAAAAACTACATATGTTCAATCATAAGACAACACCTCAAAAATTACCTGAACTAGAGGGTGACAAAGAATCAGGATAAGCATTGAACTGCAGTCAGTGGTTCAAACCCACCAGTCACTCTGGGAACGACTTAGTTTCAGAAAACCTGAACAGAGTCCCTATGAGTCTAATAGTATTAAGTTTCCCTTTTTTGCAAGGGGTGGTGGTGACTGAGGGGCTTGAAGGGGACTTGCCATGAGGCTGATTTCAACTAAGAGAGACTCTCTAGGACAGAGTAGAACTGCTCTATGGAGGTGGTATTAACAGTACTTATAGCAGGGGCTGAGCCCCGGTGGCGTAGGGGTTGTGTGCAGGACTGTGGCCCACTGGGTTGGTGGTTCAAATCCAGCAGCAGCTCTCCAGGAGCAAGGCTGGGTCTCCCACTCCCACCAGAGGGTAGTGATGCCCCCCCCCCGAAAAAAAAGTACTTATAGTAATGAATTTGTGGGAACAACAATTTTATCTTGATAAACAATGTAGCTAATTGTATATCTGGAAGACAAAGGCTTTTCTTGCCTTTATTAGATATGTTTCCTGTACAGGAAGGCAGGGGTAAATTCGTGTCTGAGACTGTCAAATGTAGAGTGTTATAGTTAGGGATTACATCAACTAGACAACTAGACACTGACCACACTTCTGTGTATGGGTAGGGGTAGGACCCAAATTACCAACCAGGTCACGTCTAATGACATCTCCCTGGGGTGGAGGGATTGGGGTTAGGGGGTAACCTGTTGAATAAGAAACAGCAAGCAGGGTCAGATCTTCTTTGGCCCTTTGGATCACTGGGTCTCTGTGTCTGCACGTGGGCTGCTGATCTGGAGAGAGTTATTGACATTCTGCCATGTTTCCACCGACCTTAGATCCACCTGGCTTTGTATCCACCAGCCTGGGGTCTCCCTGCTTCCTGCACCATTGGCTTGCAGCTATGTGAATCTGAATAAGGACTCCAGCTAGCATCGGGGTTATAGACACATGGACAACTGGGCTGGATGCCTTCTTGATTCTTATTATAAAGTTCTTTCTTATACCTACATGAGTATTGCTGGTTTTGTTTCTACAGACAACCCAGCCTAATACACAGCAGTTAAAGATGAATTTTGCCAAGCAGCACCAACTCCCGGAGTCATTTATACCAAGCATAAATGAAGCAGCAGCAGATAGACAAGTAGACTATGGGGAAACGAAACTAGGAGCAAGAAGACAGGGAGAGGAGTCTGAGAAGATACAGAGAGGTGGTTCAGAATATTCTGAACTTTTATCAGATTTCAGAATCAGCTGTTTCATACTTTCTTGTCAGTAGTGGTTACAATTTTCCACAATTACCTTTACTTGAATCAGTACAGTCACTCTCCAACGGTGGCTGTCTATCTTTTTAAGAAATACTCCAAAGTAAGAAACATAAATTACACTAGAGCCCAGTATTCTGATAAAGAGATCTCTTTATGTATACACATGTCACAGGCGATTGAACTAAGTTTCCTCAAAACAATTAGTCTCGCTATGTGAAATGTATTCTAATATTTCATATTCCATTTTACATGAAAAGTGAAAGGAAAAAGAACGACCCTCCGTCCTTATGCAGATTATCAAAACCACAACACGTAAGTGATGAGTTCTAATTGTAGAAGCATGGCTAACCGCCTACGCGCAAACAATGATAACTGTGCCAACAGTGAGTTACAGAAAGACCAAAGCAGAGCCAAACCAAACTCACTGCCCTCAAGTCCATTCTGACTCAGTGACGCTACAGGGCAGGGCAGCGATGCCCTCGTGGGTCTCCCCTTTCTCTTGGGAGGCAGCAGGCAGTCTCCAACGACTGACTGTGGGGTGTGTAGCCCAACATGTAACTCACTACACCCCTCCCCCTCAGGGCTCTTTAAAGAAAGGAGAAGTTACAAAATACAAAAAAAAAAAAAAAAGCGTTCTAGGACTAATAAAACAGGGCAATGAGATCTCAATGAGGACTAGCAATTGTTTTGGGAGAAAGGCAGTAGAAGCTCAACCTTATTTTAAAATAGACTCCAAAGAGCTTCAATGAAATTAAGTCTGAAATATCGAACTAAAAACACTAGAAGAGCATACAGGCCACTCTTTCAAGGGAAGACTGTAGAGGAATAAATGCATTTGAAGAATATGGAAGGAGCTATGAACTGCCAAAAGGACAAACACATCTGTCTGGGAAGAAGGACAGCCAGAATGCTCCTTAGAGGCCAGGACGGTGAGACTTGGCCCCACTTACGTTGGACATGTTATCAAGAGAAACTAATCCCTGGAAAAGGACATCAGACCTGGTAAAGAAGAGGGGCAGCGGAGAAAAAGAGGACGACCCCTAACAAGATGGATTGATGGTGGCTGCAAAAATGGGTTTGAGAATTACAGGACTGTAGGACCGGGCACTTTTCCCTGCTGTTGCACATTCGCTGGGACTGGTTTATTGTCACCTAACAACAACACAAATAAGCCAAGCTATCTGACAGCAAACTAGAGGGGGAAAGCTCTGGCAATAAAGGCAAAGGCTGTCAATAAGAAAGCCAGACACCCCCAAACTCGTGAAAGTGCAGTAGCTATTTAAGACTTACACAAAGCATTTACCATTAGGCTTAAATGTGATAATGGTGAGACTTAGGCTTCCTTTCATTGGACACATCATCAGAAAAGACCAATCACTGAAAAAGTATCATGTTTAGTCTGAAAAAATGAGGGACACAATGACAGGACAGAATGACACACAATAATCATAACAATGGATTCAAACCACCAACAGTCATGAAGATGGTTCAAGACTGGGCAATGCTCCCTCTGTCACCCCCAAGGACACCATACGCTGGAGCATAATAAAACTAACAAGAACAACAATAATTAATACTGCATCTTCACGCCTGATGGCACTGTGGGTTAGGAATCAGACAGCGGCAAGGTTGGCGGTTCAAGCCCACCAGTTGTTCAGCAGAAGAAAGATGAGGCTGCCTGCATACATGAAAACGTATAGTTTTGGAAACCCTATATAGCTAGCTATGAGTCAGACTGATTTGATTGCAGTGGGTTTGGTTTAAGTGACCAAAGAATATTTTACAAAATCTGACAATAAAACATTTATAAGAAGTTACTAAAACTAAGAAATGACGACATATACTTTATCTGATAAATATGTAATTGAAAGTTTTCAAAACATGAAAAAATAAGGATCTAATTTAAGCGGACGGCATGTCCAGAACTTCAACCTCATTGTGGTTGGGGTGGATCTTGGAGGCAGCAGGTAGGCTCTAATTTAAGCTCTACTACATACTAGTTCATGGGCAATACCTATGTTTTACAACTTCTTCAAGCCTTATGCCTCAGCTTAAAAAAAAAAAAGTGGACAACGATGTCTAACTCGGAAGTATTACTGTATATTTTCCTTTTCATTCCAAAAAAATTACTCAGAATTTCTCTCATATAAAAAGGTCAGGGCTATGGTTATGCATTTGAGTATGCAACAAGGAATTTGGATTATGACCTTAGTTTCAACCAATCTTCATTTCACCTCCCATAAATGCAAAACAAACCAAACAAATAAATAAATATGCCATTTCCAAGAATTGTGACATAATTCTATTTTCCAGAAAATGAAATCAGTGGATAGCCACCCTTAGGAAATGAGCATAGAACAAACTCATTTAACATGAGTTAAGATACAATAATTGGAAAGGAAGGAGGCAAAAACTCATTGCCTTAATTGTGCATTATGATTCCTTTTATTCTAGAAAGTAGAAAAATATTACAGAAATTCCCTGAAACAAACGTATCATAGTCATCCAGTCACTAATTATTGTTTCACATTTTGTTTGAAGAAAAGAAAATACGTAACGTACACCCCTTCAGTATTCAGGAGCCTCAAATGGCAAATAATTTTCACTTTAAAAAATGAAAGTATAGCTATACACTTGTTGGATGATTTTCACTCAAAGTGTTTGTAATGTAACTGTCTGTGTTCTTTGAGAGGCAGGTGTGGAAAAGAAAGCCTTTGGAGTGGGATCCACCTGGCTAGAATCCCAGTCCTGCCACCTCCACAGTTGCTGGCAGTCGGCCAGACAAACCCCACTGGTTAGGTAACCTAAGAAGAAGCCAACCTGCCCTCCTTCCCATAGTACTCCTTATGAAAAAATGAAATGCTCATTTTGAGAGTTGAGTCCTAACAGTTGGGAGTGGCTGGAGTATGTTTTGTTTTCCTGGTCAAAGGAAGATACCCATCCTTCCCTCTTGACTTTTTCCTCTCTGGAACACAGATGGAAGAAAGTCCTGCCATTTTCCAGCTGCCTGACATTATCCCAGAAGTCACCTGTGATAGGCAGGTTTGTCGTGCCAACATGGCCAACAAACACATGAGATTAATTGAAGGGGGGAGATATAAATGGCTCGGTGAACCTTTCTCATTCTTGCATCTTTGGACCAGTGTGCAGCTGGCTGCCTTGCTTGTCCTATGCCTCGATTTGCAAACTACACTACCCATGGGACACTCCATCCATGGACTGTGTCGCTGCATGTTGAGGTTCCTTCAAGCCCTGCTTCACCACACTGCTGGAGTATACATCTCTTCAGCTGGGGACTATCGGACCCTGTCATCTGGCTGACCTGCCTGTTTGTTGCCTGTGGTTGGATAGCCTGAATTGCTCTACAGAGGACTGACTACCTGGCAGTCCTCAAGACTCAAAGGGTTGCGAGTGTATTAGCAGTCTCACATGAGTGAGTTGCACCGAGCCATTCATACTGCTTTATAGGTTGTTTATTTCTTATGTTAGATATCTTTCTATCTATATAAATGTATATGAAATCACTAGTGTCCTGGTTTTGTTTCTCTAGAGAACCCAGTCTAACACACCACCCAAATCCAGACAGTTTTTGTGTAAGAAAAGCATACAGAGGTAAGTCAAAATTAACCGCTACAAATCGTAAAGAGCTTTATTAAACAAAATATATCAGAATGCGCTGGAGCTAATTTTCCTCACTATATCCTCTGTCTAGGTCGATGCTCTCTAAAAGGAGTGCTGTCACCTCTCCAACCCTTCCCTGAAAGAAAACCTGGGGGCACTGCTCGGTTAGAGTCGGGCTGCTGACCACAAGGCCGGCTTACGCCCACCGCTCCCAGGGAGGAACAAGCGGCGGTCTGCTCCTGCGGTGATTTACAAGCCCTCGGCAGGCCATTTAGGGCTGTGAGGTGTCAGAATGAACTGGCCGCCAACGGGTTGACTTGGGTAACCCTCACTTGAAGCATTCTGCACTCTCTTCAGCTATGCCATATCTGAAGGCACTTTTGACATCCTTTCAACAACCAAACTCACTGCTTTCAAATAACTGCTGGCTCAGAGACCTTATAGCAGTGGTTCTCAACCTTCCTAATGCTGTGACCCTTTAATACAGGTTCCTCATGTTGTGGTGACCCCTCCCCAACCATAAAATTGTTTTCATTGCTCCTTCATAACTACAATTTTGCAGCTGTTATGAATTGGGTGATTTTACTGGGTAACCCTGTTAAAGGGTCACTTGTCGAGACCACAGGTTGAGAATCGCTGTCCTATGGGAAAGGGCAGAACTGCCCCTGTGGGTTTCCGAAACGATTTACAGGAGTAGAACGTCTCATCTTTCTCTCACTGAGCAGCTGGTGGTTTTGAACTGCTAACCTCACTATGCCAATCTACGCATAACCACTAAGCCACCAGGGCTCCTCACGCACTGCCATCCAGTCAATGCTATACTGCCTACAGGAGCAGAAAGGCCAGGCTTTCTCCTACGGAGCTACTTAGTGATTTTGAACTGCTGACCGGGTGGCTTGCAGCCAACTCTGAACTACTTCACTACCAGGGTTCAGACCAGGACTCTGAGAGGGACTCTTAAATGTTGAGTTTGGGGGAAAAAAAGGAGTCTGAGGGGGAATGACTAGGCTGCAGGGTAGCTGAGGTTAAGACTCCTTAACAAATTTCTGGTAGGAAAGCCCTTGCTACTCTCAAAACATGAGGAGGTGCATTGTCTTGGTAGAAAAAAATTTTCTTTGCTACAATTTTCCTGACCTTTTTCTCATTTCACGCACTCACAGCATTATTTCGCATTTTCTCTTGTTTCATTTTGTTTTTCCCATCCTGAAGTCCCATGGTTATCCATTGTCCTTAAAAAAAAATCTGCCAAAAAAAAAAAGGGCTGAGCCCCGGTGGCGTAGTGGTTGTGCACGGGACTGCGGCTCACTGGGACGGAGGTTCAATTCCAGCAGTGGGGCTGGGCCTCCTATTCCCACCACCAGAGAGCAGTGATGCCCAAAACAAAACAAAACAAAAGAAAATCTGCCAAAATGTGCAATCATCACCCCAAAGTCACCAAAACCTTTTAAGTTGTTTGCCTTGAATTTATCTGGCCTACTGGATCCCTCATACACCACTGTTTGGGTTGGGTCTATTTTTAAAGCACCATAAGACGAGTGCACGAGTAGCCATCTGCTGGTCTCAGACATGTTTAAGCACTTTTGTTTGGAATAAACCTGTGCTTGTGCATGTATGAACTGGAACCCTTGCTAGCAATGCTTTTTGACTTACCCTTGTATCCCTATATGCCTAAGCCACAGTAATCAAGTTTTCTGTTATTTTCAATGGGCACATTTCTAAGTGATTTTCAAAGCTGAACTCCCTCAAGTTCACTTTCCTTACCTAAAATAGGTGAGATGATAAAAAGATATGTGTGGAAATAAAGCATATACAGTTACTGATATCGCCACCATCATCATCATCATTACTAACATTTTACAGAGCTTATCTCACAAACTAGCATATGATGAGCTTTATTCTTAGAACTTCTGTCCTTCAAATTTCTATATTTCCTTCAGTGAAATAAATGAGAAAGAATTTAACAAATTCAAGCTGAAGGCTGAATATTTCAGAAAAAGCTAAATTCAGAATTAAAATCTCTAAACAAATTATATTCAGGAAACAGGCAAGCCAACGGAGTTGTAATCACAAATAGGAAAAGATTCAGGAATTGAGTTTGAGATTCAAAACATTAATGTTCAGCTTTTGACTTTCTCAAGTGTTTGGCAAGTATCCTCCTAAATAATAAAAAACTAAACGAAATAATGGCAAAACAAAATGGACATTGAATAAAACAGAAGTTTCGGCATATGGCTAACTTAAATGAAAATGCTGATTTAAAAATATATGCATTCACAGCAATATCTTTTGAAGCCAAATAATTTCAAGTCATATTTTCTATGTTGAAAGAAGGGTGAGGAGCTATTGCCACTAAATGAGGAGACTTCAAAAAATGTGTAGAAAATGAAGTGACAAAATAATGGAATTTTGGGCTGAGCCCAGGTGGCGTAGTGGTTGTGCGCAGGACTGCAGCCCACTGGGATGGAGGTTCAATTCCAGCTCCACGGAGCAAAGGCTGGGCCTCCTACTCCCACCACCTGAGGGCAGTGATGCCAAAAAACAAAAACAAATAATAATGGAATTTTCCCACAAACTCTTTGAGCCCCCTTATGCAGCACAACACATAGTTTGATAATTTTTTTTAAAGTCTCGTATATAAAAGAAAGTGCTCTCAAGGAATATGTATCAAGGAAATACTCATTTGCTTAATAAATTCAAAAATGACACAGGCAATGGCATAAAATACACACGAACATTATAATATGCTCAATCAGTACTAATTAAGGATCTAATTATACCTATTTAATATCTAATTTGCATTTTAAAAGGGAACACAAAGAATTCTATTTTAGGTCCAAAATTAAAATTTTAAGAGAAATCTAACTATAATATATGGAAAACTCATTTCCTAAATATTAGAACAATCCAAGAACAAAGCATCACACTGTGAAGTAGAGGATTATACTGATCCAGAATGAATCCAAATTTACCAAGGAAAGGGGGCTACATATAAATGGAGTCAGTTATGTCACTTATTGACACACCTAAAATATTTATCAATTCCTATTAAGCTGTGGTTTTGAAAATAAGATGTTCTCCAAAACAACTCCTTTGAACAATTCAGTTCGTTAAATTAGACCAGGGTTTTGCCTCCTAGAAAAAATATACCTACTATACCTACTGATTTAAGATTAAAACCAGTCCTCCCCACCTTTCCTTGAATGTTCTAATGCTCGATTTACTCAACTTCCTTGCAAATAGCAGAAACTCTTCCACTTCCTTTCTACCATGTTTATCCTCTAAAAACTTCTAAAACACCTGCTAGAGGAGGGTAGGGCACTAAGGGCAGCCGAAGAACAAAGCCAATGGAGCGAGGTGACAACACGGGAGAGAGGAAAGAGGAGCAGCAGCACTGCACACTGCAGAGCTGGCGGGACTGCTGGGCAGGTTT
Organism: Nesogale talazaci; assembly: GCA_004026705.1. Lineage (NCBI taxonomy): Eukaryota > Metazoa > Chordata > Mammalia > Afrosoricida > Tenrecidae > Nesogale > Nesogale talazaci. The sequence goes on along the minus strand of PVJH01003617.1, from coordinate 13,799 downwards.
CATCTGCATACAAGTCAGGCCAGCCCCCGCGGGCTGAACTGAGAGAAAGAGTGAACATTTAGGAAACTGGGCCAATTATTTGGAATTGAGAGAAATAGAAAAAATAATTTGAAAAGAGATAAAATATATGTCTAGGTTTGATTAAATTCAGGGAAGGGACGCATATCAAGAAAACGAAAGGTAGGGAATAGAAAATGCAGAGTATTAGAGTGAATCTTATGAAACTTCAGATAGTCAACTATTTTTTTACTTACAAAGACAGTAAATTCATATGGTTCGATCCAATCCCTGAATTTGATGGCCATAAAGGAAATAAGGCTATGTGCACGGTAGGTGGAAGAACCAGGATGCCTTCAAAGCGAAGCATTCCACAGCCATCGCACCACCACAACTCTGCAGAGAGTGTCCGAGGCTGGCCGTCTTTACAGAAGCAGAGTGCCTCCGCTTTCTCTTGAGGAGTCGCTAGTGAGTGTGAACCACTGCCCTTGCAGTTAGCAGTGCAGTGCTCACCCAACAGTTCTTCAAAGGTGAAAAAGGTGGAGTAAGACTTATCGACAGCAAATGAACGCACGTTCAAAGCCCTTGTGGACAGTGGGTACAACTGGCAGTTTGCACCCCTCGAAAGGTACCTTGTAGACAAGCCTGGTGATCGATCTTCCAAAAAGTCACCGCCCTGAAAGCTCTATGGTGCACAGTCACCATCAGTCAGACTTGACTCAACTCGGTTATAATAAATGTACCAGCAAGGTTATAGGATTTCTGCAAAATGATTGCCCCTGGCATTTTACGATACAACGATTCTGCTTGAAATAGCTGTACTACCTACTCAACTTAGCTACCCTCGCTTAATGTGACACAAACACACACGATCTGCCCTGATCCCTAGTCTTTGTTTTTGTTTGTTTGATTGTTTTTTAACTGATAAAGGCAGAGGATATACAAACTTAGATCCCTATATGAAGCTATTAATTCCAACCTCTCTCTACTCAATAGCCTACCTTCTCATTATTTCTAACCTCCTATCATCACATGTCTACAGAATAATCAAAGCGGGTGTAAAACAGAATCCCAGGCTCTGACTTACAAAGAGTTTCTCTATCCAACTTCTCCACTGCTGTGAGCAAACTTCTATTTTTTCAGTCACCTAAGCATCAGTTGCCGAGTCCTGTCAGTCTTTTCTTTCAAGGTTTTCTTCTGACTTTCTTCTTTCCATCTGTTCTCGCCCCTAATCAGCTCCAACCAGGATTACTATAACCGTTCCATACCCATTCTTGCACTGGTATCAAGGCATTGGTCACAGTTGTAGTTTTAAAATAAATACACATTGTGTGTGTGTGTGTGTGTGCGTGTGCGTGTGTGTAACATCTCTCTCTCTAAAAGGTACAGCCTAATTTCTTGTCCCATAAGGATAGACTGGGCTTAGTCACTTGCTTTCAGAATAGGACATGGCAGACTTAATAAGTTGTAAGGAGGTCATAAAAGACACCATGATTTCTCTTTGCTCTCTCTCAGAAATCATTTGCTCTGGGCAGAGCTACCGGCTATGTCATGAGGAGCTCAATGAAGAGCTCCTGTGTGATGAGGAGCTGAGGTCTCTTGCCCAAAGCCAGCACTCATTTGCTGGGCATGTAGTGAACCACTTGTGAAGGGAATCCCTCCGCCCCAGTCAAGCCTTCAGATGATTGAAGCCCTGGCTGACAGAGAACCTGAAGCTCAGTATAGACACTGAATCAGAACCTCTCAGCGAAGGCACTCCTGGATCCCTGTCCCTCAGAAACTGTGTGATAATGAATATTTATTGTTTTAAGACAATGTGTAATGTGTCACATAAAGGTACCTATTACAATTACGCCAAGTTCACTATCAATGCTGTGCAATTCCTCGTGCTGTTTTTCCTTACGTTTATCCTCTCATTATCCAGATCCTAACAGACCCCCCCCCCACCACCACCACCACCTTCACCTCTTCTCCCTGCCCCCCATCCCACTTCTTCAGAATCTATCCAAAGTTCAATTTCCTTTGGGACACGTTTGTTTGTTTTTGAAATCATTGAAGTTTTAATTTCTCTAGCTTCCCACCGGAGCACTCCTACACTAGACCACATCATTCATGTAAGCATCCATTCACACATTCCTCTGCCATTTTGCACTATGTGTACCTTTCATCCCCAAGGTGCCATGCAGTTCTCCTAAACTGCATTCAGTACCACTGTGCCAAAGCTATTGAACAAATAAAGAGAACACTGACACATCACCATACATACACACAAACACAAGGGATGTATTGACTAGCATAAAGTAGTGAGTAACAACAAGAACTCATTCACATTACCTCAGGTATGCCTCCTGTTAGCTGTTGATCTTAAGTATGTTATTTAAAATTTCTGAATACATCAGTTTCTCCAGTGTTTTGTGTGTGTGTGTGTGTGTGTTTTAACAGAAGATTCTAATAGTATACCTCAATGTAAAAGAAAAAACAATAAATCATAATACATATAAATCTCTTTGAAAAAGCACCTTGCACAGGGAATGAACATCCTTAACAGATGTTAACTACTACTGTTCTGACAAGTTAGCAAGAATTATAAATGCATGATAAAACTCTAGGTCTTTGGAGTCTTGATTTTTTTTTAAGTGAAAGTCTAAATTTGGGTTGCTACAAGTTCGCACTGACTTGATGATAGTGGATTTTGAGTAGTCTAAGTTAATGCAAAAATCTATAAACTAAAACAGAATTCAGACTTTCTATTAAAACAGCATGTCATTGTTCTAAAATCCAACTCTTAAGTCAATATTAACTCCAGCCTGAACCAGAAGTGCAGACTTAACTTTTTCTCTTCTTCATTCTATTAGGAACTTTAACTTCAAAAATTTGCTCGTGACACTCAATTGCTTGCTTTCCTAAACAAGCAGCCCCTATAGTAATTTCCTGATTCACTTTTGACTTTTACAGTCCTAGGAAGTAACACAGGCAACACTGTAAATATAAATCTAGACAATTTGTGGGCCGACACATAGAAGACTATGCCACACAAAGCCAGCCAATTCTTCACCCTAATCAAAACAGAATCCAATCGAACAAATGAATTAATAGAACTTTGGTACACCATATCCAAATAAAGACCAAAACAAACCTCTAATATTAAATTCTGAATTCATTTAGCAGTTGTGAGATCATTTAATTTAAAGATCCTTAAGACTCATTATTAATATATAACAGATAAACTTGTACCCTAAAATAACAAAATCCATAGCTCTAATGGAAAAAAAAATACTAACAGAATGACTGTAAATTGTCAATCTATTTAAAAACAAGTATGCTTCTTAAATTGTGTATCACATTCTTCAGCATTAAAAAAAAGAAACCATGTAATTAAAATTCTTATCCTTGCTTTTCTCTACCACCAATACATTTTGAAACTTTAGATTTTGAAATATTCAATATATACCTTACTCCTTACTTGACCCTCTATATCCCAGAGCCTGAAATAGAAACAAAGACTGGGAAATTAGCTTGTTTATCCCCCTAGTGTCAAACAAATGTACAAATAATATGCAGTGCGCATGCTAGTTACCTTCGAGCTGCCAATCAAGCTTGTTTTGAAACTCTTGGCTTTTCAGAGCTGCCAATCATGTCTGTTGTGACAGAGATGCCGGCGTGGAAACAATGCTTTACAAGATATGGTCCTTATTAAAATATCAATAAATAAATGGGCCTTACTTGGAAAACTGGACTGTAGGGACTTTACCAAAAAAAAAAAAGCTCAACTTTTGGAAACACAAAATTAAAATGCAACTTCATGACATGAGAAGACTTTAAAATTTAGCTCTTTAAGCAAAATGGTAAGTATGGCTTAACCACAGGAATTTGAAAATTCAGCAGAGAAACAGAAATGTTTTGATGGATACTCCACAGGGACTGTGACTGTGAGTGGGAATGAGAGAGTCAAACTTCTTTAAATCTGGGCATTTCCATTTTCCATTTTCAGATTAAAAATCCAAAAATTCAATTATGTTGGCCATATAATTCACGTATCCTACAACTCAATTACTTCAATCATATTAAAAAGAGCTGTGCATTTATCACAACCAACATGAAACATTTCTACTCTCTTGTACTCATTGCTATTAGCGCCCATTTCCTCCCAACCTCACTGCCATTTTTCTAAGTATCAATCACTGGATTTCATATGCAGAAAAACATACAAAACAGAGATTAAAACAAACAATGAGAAAGTAAAACATCAAATGAAAACAAAGCAGAAAATATTAAAAGTGGGAACAATTTTTTTTTTTAAGTAGGCCAAGAATCCAGTCTAGCTATAGCTGTTTTAATCTCCCTATTACAACCCAACTCATTCCTGACCTCATGCACATCGGAAAACAAACAGCAGTCTACACTTTTTCCTCGACCGCAAAACCCACATGGACTCCGTCACCCGGACCTTACTGATTCCACCTTCTACATCGCCGAAGGAAGTCTCCAGTCCCTCGCCTCAGATTTCATTCACATTCTCATCATTTCTTCTCAGCAGTGTCCTTACTGGTCTCCTTAATTCCTGCTTCACTCCAAAATCCATACCACTGCTTAAATGCTCTCACTGAAACAGAAATCTAACCCATGTCCCTGTCACAATGTCTCAGTGGATTCTTACCGTGGTGTGGAAAGTTCCTTGACAACCAGGCCCTGCCTCACTGCCCGGTCTCACATCACTCCTCTCCCCAAGTCACTCACGCTCCAGAGGAGGCCTTTCTCACATCAAAGCTTAGCAAGAGTTGCACCCTAACCTGGAACCCTCACCTCGTCTCCACTAGCTATCTCCTATCCATCCCAACATCTCAGTCAAATGCTCTCTGAGAAGCCTCCTCTGACTCCAGCACCCTCAGTCACTGAACCCATTTGCCACCCATTGATGCGAGTTGCTATGGAGTTGACTTCAACTCATGGCAACACCAGGTGTGCAGAACTGCTCATGGGGTTCTCCAGGCTATAGGGCCTTTTGAAAGTATGTGGCCAATGGGCTTCGGGGTGGTTTGAATCACCAACCTTCCAGCCTAAGTACTTAAGTACTGCACCACCTATGCATGCCTTCCTTCCTGAGGGTACAATACATAGTACTTGCAGGGTCTTCTATTGGCTGTTTTCCATTTCTGTGGGTATTCTCCACTTCCCAGAACTGAATTGTCAGTCTTGAAAGCAGGAAATATCTGAAATTTGTACACCTCTAGCATTAAACACAGAAAGGACATCCAGTTGCTGTTCATTAACTACTTGATGATAATTTAAAAACTATTACCAAGTGCTAGATTATTTTATATAAGTAAAAATCAATAGCTTTAGTAAAATGTATTACATGTACGCTCCAAACCAATTAATCAAATCAATGTCATAAGCAATTCTTTAGGCTTAACAAAATTCATAAGGAACCTACTCATTTACTCACATTTTTTTTTTTGCATCACTGTCCTCTGGTGGGAGTGGGAGGCCCAGCCTTGCTCCTGGAGAGCTGCTGCTGGATTTGAACTGCCTACCCAGTGGGCCGCAGTCCCGCACTCAACCACTATACCACCAGGGCTCAGCTATTTACTCACATTTTTACCCAAGTACTGCCACCATACTAAATAGCATTTCTACTATGGAAATACATATAAATGATGGAGTGGCAGAGGCATTTCTTTGAGAAACTATGCTTTAGGATTTCGCTAACAGCACAATACAGTGAAAAGGGTATTCTTGTGAGTAGGTGCATCCAGTGCTCAGACTAAGTTCCTGCTTTGTTAATGATTGGCTGTGACTTTGCAACATGTTATTTAAGCTCAGAGACTCATTTTCTTTATTTAGAAAATGGGGACCCTACTTTGTTTGCTCCTTTTGTACACTGAAAAAAAGCACTGCATGATTATCAGATGGGGATGGGGAAGGGATCATCTTAATTCAGTTGAGGACTAATTTTGTAGTATACAAAATTGTATACTGTATAAATCACATACACACAGTATTGATTGGGAGTGTATAGCAGTCAGGTTTTCATGAAAAGACGTGGTTTACACCTTTAAATCACAGTAAAAACTGTTCTTATTGGGGATGCACTGGTTGATTCTTGGGAAAATAGGCCAAAGTGAAGAGCCATGAAAAGGTGTACATACACACTTTTCGGATGGTAACTTAAAGCATACTAATGTAAACTTTGTAATATAGGCATATGCTGAATAGATGTCTACTCTCTACAGGTCTGCACTGAGTTTCTGAGAACCAACACTACATTGCCATGTCTGCTACTTCCCAGTCAAGGACTCTAAGTCAAAATAAGAACATAAAACAATACCTTCCAGATTTTAATGTTTTTCCATATCTTTATGGCTTTCTTGCTCTAATTCAATAGCAATTCTCTTTAAAAAAACAAAACACCCCTCTCCATTGTAAAGTTCTTGTAAACTTTAGAATCAGCTTTTATAAAAACAAAGACTCTTTCTGTATTTGTAATTTACACAATATTCAAATATATTACCTACTAACTATGCAAACAGATTTGAACACAACCAGCTTTTCCTAAGCATATAGTGAAGGAAGCAAACATGTCTAAGTATAATACATGGTTTACTAGCTTCTAATGTTTCATATGGTACAATCATGTGTCAGTGGGTTTTATATCAGGAGTGTCCAATAATTTGGCAAATTAGTTAATGACATGAAAATTCCAATGAACTAACTGCAATGTATGAAGTTAATGTGAATGACAAACAACAACATAATAATTTAAGTGCCTGATATTGATTCTCCAAGAATTAGGTCTCCACCAACTCAAAGCCTTCTTCTGTTTTGTAACTCATTCTAAGTAGATAATGACTACACTTTACATTATGAAATTTACTATTCATGCAACCTCCCCAGAATCCCTTTTCTCTTTAAAAGTTGTTCGCAAACTTCGATTCTTCAGTACAAATATTCTTTCCCTGCCTATACACACACTTTAAACAAAGCATGCCCAATTGAAGTATCAACTAAATTCACATGAAGATGTACACCAGCCTGTGAGATCTATAGACTGTAAGTAATAAAATGTAAATTCAAAGGATGGTATGATATCAGAGCTTAAATTGTGAACTTTTTGTTTGCAGAAGGCTATGGATGATAGTGGAAGCCCAAAGTCCATTTGCAGTGCCCACACATATATTAAGCCTCCAGTGAGTCTCTTCTGACCATAGTCATGGAACATGAATATTATTATCTTATTAGATCTCCCCTTTAAACATTGTTTCAGTTTTTTTTTTAAGTGAAGAGAAAAATATACACAGATTAAGCCTCTGACCACAGAGCAGGTATATGAATAGCTTTGCGACCATGGAGAGTGCACTGTAAAGTAAATCATGGTAGATGGAGTTAGGTGAAAATTGAATACCTTATCATTTGATCTTCCTTATCATTTGATCTCCCTTTGGACTCGTGTTCAAATTGTACAGAGGGACCACCATTGATAGAACTCTGCACTGGCCGGTGATATCTCTGTATTGGGCATCACTGCATGTGGCTGTGTGAGTCTTAAGAGGGATTTAGGGACAGTATGGAATGTAAGGCCTTGACGTGAAGTGGATTGGGATGTTAGGCTGCTTTATAATTACTTCTTGACATAAGGCTCTCTATTACACATATGTCAGCATCGCTGTGTTTGTTTCTCTAGTCAACCTGGTCTAACACAATGCTGTATGTATTTAGAAAACAGCATATATGAAGGGTCTTCAAAATATAATTAAAAGACAACAATATTTTTCCTATGAATTTTTCAAACTCCCTCTTCTAGGATTTGTTACAATCCTCAGCTCTGTCAGCCATTGGAGGTCTTGGAACATATCCCTCGTGGATAAGGGAGGACTATTATAAAACAATAGGATAAATCTTCATAACTTTGGATTTGACTATCAATTCTTAGGTTTAACACCAAAAGTGTGAGTAATAAAAGAGAAACTCAACCGGACTTCATCAGAAGTAAAAAGGCAACCCACAGAATGAGAGAAAATATTGGTAAATCATATAACTACGAGTCTAATACCAAGAACATATGAATAAGTTATAGTGCAACAACAAAAAGACAAGCAACTCAACCAAAAATAAGCAAAGAACTTGAAAAGGAATTTCTTCAAGCATGATACACAAATGGCCAATAAGCACATGACATGCTGCTCAATGCTTACAATCATTAAATGAAGGCAAATTAAAAGTAGAGTAAAGTACAAGTCCACAAACACTAGAATGGCTAATACCAACTAAATGGAAAGTAGCAAGTTCTGGCAAGGATGTGGATAAGCTGGAACTTCAAGTGGCCCCGGGGGGATTTAAACAGTGCGCTCACGGTGGGCAGTGATTCAGCATTTCTGTTTTGTTGTTTTAAAGGTTAGTATGAAACTGTCATTTGATCCAACAATTTCACTGCTTGGTTTCTACCTAAAGACACTGAGAACAGGGACTCAACGCAGATGCTGGGCATCAATGTCCTCTGCATTACTATCTACAACAGCTCAAATGTACAAACGCCTTAAATGGCCATCTACACACAGGAATAGATAAACTTAATGTCCTCTATACATACAGTGGGACTATTATTATTCAGTCATAGAAATGAAGTTCTAATAATTGTTACAACATGGGTGAGCACTGAAAAACATGCTGACTGAACTGAGAAAGAACAATTTCACTTTTATGAAATACCAGAAATATGCAAATGCATAGTGTGACATAATTTCAAGTCACCTTGAAGATATGTAAAAGTAGAGGGGTGGATTCCAGTCTGTCAATCAGGTCACAGCATGCTAGTGACTCCTTGTGGGCGAAGTCTTCTCATAAGAAGGGTCCTGGGAACTTCTCACCCCCCTCGCTTTCTTCATCTTCCTGCTGGTGGATCCTGGTTGCTGCCAGAGCCCTAGAGATGCATCCCCTGCCATTGGATCCAGAGACTGTGAACCCACGGGCCTGGGATCTTTCTGCATTCAGCATTACTGCTTGAGACTGTGTGAGTCTGAAGAGGGACTTACAGACTAGTATGGGACTTTTGGACTGGAGTTGAACTGGATTGGGATGTAAGCTTCTTGATATAAAGTTCTTTCTTACATTTATATGAGGATCTCTGGATTTGTCTCACTGGTCAACACAGCCTAACACAATTAGTATTAGTGATTACATTAGTGATTAGTATTATTAAGTATGAGTGATTAACAGGAGCTGAAGGTTAGTGGGGATAGAGAGTTATTATTTAGGAGTCACTGATTTTTTTGGGGTGATGAAAATATTTTGGAAAAAGATAATAGTAATGTTTGGGTGACAGTATGAATATAATTAATGTCAATGAATTTTACACTTAAAAATGAGTAAAATGATAAATTTATATTATATATCTATCATAGTAAAAAAGATAAATCAACTTAGTACAATAATGCTTTTGAGATATCTCAATTTTATAAATGTTCTTAAAGGACTTAGAAATAATTCTACTTACTCTCCATCCACTTCAGGTCTTTTACATACACAATGGAACTTGCCACCAAAATCTATGTAAAGATCATTTTCCACAATATGAAAGATTCGTCCAATGACCAGTTTATTTTTGGCAGGTCCCATCTGTGTCAGAGGTGAGTGTCTCAGCATAGATGCAAAGGATTCCACAGTCTTTGGGGAGCCCTAAATGTGAGAAGAAATATACAAAATTTAACATAAAAATATATGGTACAGATAAGAGCTTGCAACAAAGGAAATCCAGGACAGATAAACCCTTCAGAACCAATCATGAGAGTAGCAGATACCAGGAGGGTAGGGAGAAGTTAGGGGGGGGGGGGAGAAAGGGGGAACCAATCACAATTATCAACATATAACAAATCCCCAGGGGAACAAATAACAGAAAAGTGGGTGAAGGGAGGCAGCAGGTATTGTAAGATATAAAAATAATAATTTAGGTCCACTAGGGAGGGAGGGTGATCATGACAAATTTTAATGAACAAAAAGTAATCTACCTTGAACTTAAATATGATTAAAATGGTAAATTTTAAATTATATATTAATCATAGTAAAACATTTAAATCAACTAAGTACAATATTGTTTTGGAGACACCTCAATTTTATGAATGTTCTTAAAGGGCTTAGAGATGATTCTACTTACTCTCCATCTACTTCTGGTCATACTTTATTTATACATACATACTGTATGTATCTCCATACATACTTTATTTATTGTATGTATGAAACAGGAAGTACGAATCTAGAAAAATTAGATGCTATCAAAAATTAAATGGAAAACACAAAGATCAACATTTTAAGCAATTGTGAGCTGAGACAGAAGGGTATTGACTATTTTGAATTGTAAAATCATATGGCTTACCATGCCAGAAATGACCGATTCTTTGGATTCATTGTCATAAAAAGATATTTCAAGATCTATCCTGAAGTACATACAGTGCTATCTGTGATGAGGTAACACTTATCTACACACCAGAATATCCAGTCAATACAACTATCATTTCAACTTATGCATAAATCACTACAGCCGGTGTTGAAGAAATTGATAAATTTTACCGTTTTTCAGTCTGAAATTGACCAAATATGCAATCAAGATGCATTGGTAACTACTGGCAATTGGAATGCCAACAAAAAAATGAACAATATACGGATAATATAGCTTTGGTGATAGAAATGAAAATGGTTATCGCATGATAGAATTTTATAAGATCAACGACTTGTTAACAGTAAGTACTTTTTTTCAACAACACAAATGTAGGAATAGACAAATCAAATAAACGACATCTGTGGGATCAGCAGCTGCATCCAGTCCAGGGGCTAACTGTATAACAGACCAACAATTGCTCTCATGTAAGTTCAGGAAGAAGCTGAAGAAAATTAAAACATGGCTAGTAATTTGATGCTCAGTAATATGATGTTCAGTAATTTCAAGAACATGTTAAAAATATATTTGATGAACTGAACACTAATGACAATATACCTGAAATGCTGTGGGATGAAATCAAGAATCATAGACAAAGAATGCAAAAGGTCATTTAAAAGACAGGAAAGAGAAAAACCAAGATGGATGTTAGAAGAGACTCTGAAACTTGCTCTTAATTATAGCAAGTGGAAAAAATGATGACGTCAAAGAGCTGAATAGAAAATTTCCAAGGCCAGCTAAAGCAGACAAAGTAAAATATAATGAAATGTGCAAAGACCTAGAGTTAGAACACTAGAAAGGAAGAACATACTCAGCCTAACTAAAGTGAAAGAATTCAAGAACAAATTCAAGCCTCAAATTGAAATATTGAAAGATTCTATGGGGAAAATATTAAATAATGATAGAAGATAAAAATAAGTCACTGTCTCAAAAAGAGCTAGTTGACATGCCATTTCAAAGTGATTGAGAACCAATGGTACTGAAGGAAGAAGTCTAAGCCGCACTGAAAGCATTCGCAAAAAACAAATGCAGGAATTGATGAAAATACCCATTAAAATGCTTCGGCAAGCTGGTGAAGCACTGAAAGCATCATTCGCCTACGCCAGGAAATTAAGAAGGCAACTACTTGGCCAACTAACCGAAGCGCTCCATACTTGAACCATTCCAAAGAAAGATAAAGATAACCCAACAGAATGCTCACACTCCGAAACGTCATCATTGATATCACAAGCATGTAAAACTGAAGAGCACCAACAATGGCTGTATTAGCACACTGACAGGCAGTTGCCCGAGATTCTGGCAGGATTCAAAGAGGATGTGGAACAAGGGATATCATTGCTGATGTCAAGTGGATTTGGCTGAAAGCAGAGAATACCAGCAAGATGTTTACTTGTGTTCTATTGACAACGCCACGGCACTTGACTGTGTGGATCATAGAAAACAGTGACAGCCCTGAGAAGAACGGACTCGCAGAGTATATACATCATTGTGCTCACGCGGAACTTGTACATGCATCAAGAGGCAGTCTTGCACACAATACGGGAAGACCGCACAGTTTATAATCAGGAAAGGGATGCATCTGGGTTGCCTCCTTTCACCACACATATTCAATCTGTTAAATAAGTAGATCATCAGAGAAGGGCATGAACAGAAGTTTCACAGAGGCAGCACTGACGATTAAAAAACTGTGGTACACACAAACAATGGAGTAGTATGCATCAAGGAAAAGCAGTGATGAACGCATGAAGCACATCATCGCATGGGGAGAACTGGAGGAAATTATGCTAAGTGAAGTAAGTCAAGCGCAAAAGGACAAGTATAAAAGGAGTCTGCTGAGGTAAGCTTAAAAAATAAAAATAAATGCAACAGGAGCATAGGGAAAAAGCTACTGTATACAGAAATTCCTGGGGTGGGGCCCAGGTACAAGGGCAGGGGCCAGCCCAAATCCAGGGCTACATATGGTAACCAACTGAGAGGGGGAGGAGGGAGATGGAGATATGTAGTGGGGGAATGGGGCACTAACTAACCCAAGGGGAGCGTACTGTTTATATCTCCACAGGAAAAGAGGGACAAACTTAAACCCGGTGTTCCAGGATGTGGATGCAGCATGATGGCACAGAGCAAGGAGCCAGTGGAGGGGTCTCATGGCCCAGCCCTAATCCCAACTACATGGACAGCTGCCCCACCCCCACCCCCACCCCCACGGGAAGTTTGCTTTGGAGCACGGAGGCTGCAACCCATAGACAGAGGAATGTATGACCAAAGCACACTGAAAGCAAATGAATGGGGAGGAAGAGAGAGTGGAGTACATCCTGGCCTAAAGAACCTTGAGGACGATTTCCCCACTCAGAACAGCCATTGCACAGAGATGATCACATGGCCAGCCCCCCTATGAAACATGGTATCCCTCGCTGACCCAAGGCCCTATAGGGACAACACTGAAGAGGCAGGGTCAGAAGTGCACCTGGTCTGACCTCACCACACAGAGGCAAGAGCATGCAGCAGAGTGGTAGGAAGGACGGCACATGAAGTTCCCGAGGGAGTGCCAAGGATATACTTTGGAGCCAGGATGTGGCACCCCATTGGATTCAAGTGGGGGATACTCCTGAAGGTCAACAAACAGACCTTGAACTATCTACAGGTTTTTCTTTTGTTATTATTACTATTGATGTATATTTTTTGGACATGGGGGGGTTGTCATTGTTTTGTCTTTTGTAGCTTCATCTTGCGATGTCATGTTTTTCTGTACATGTTATTATCTCTGCAAGTCTATCTAGATAAGATAGGCTGGATGAACAGTCTGGAGGGAAAAACAATGGGACTGAGGGTTCCAGGGGACCATGGAAGACGGAGAGGTGGGGGAAAAGAGGGGATGCTGTCCATCGAAGGGATAAGGGAATAACAAGTAATCCAAATCAGTGGCAAAGTGGATGTGAAAGGCCTGACAGGGGTTGATCAACAGTAATGTAACTGAGAGAAATTACTGAAACTCAAATGAAGGATGTGCATGATAGTGGGACAAGAGGAAAGTAAAAAGAAAGAGAGGAAGGAACTGGAAGGCAAAGGGTATCTAAGAGGTCTAAATACAGGCATAAACATAGATGAATATATTTATATGATGATGGGGAAATATATCTATGTTCATATACTTATAAGGTTAGCATTAAGGCACCAGATGGACACTGGACCTCCACTCAAGTACTTCCTCAATGTAAGTTTGTTCTATTAAATTGGCATTCCTTGATGCTCACCTTCCTGACACAATCACTGAAGACAAATATGTGCACAAGCAAAAGTGGTGAAGAAAGCTGACAGTGTCCAGTTATCAAAGACATAGCATCTGGGGTCTTAAAGGCTTAAAAGTAAAGAAGCAGCT